>VYXH01000697.1:48904-95268 GCA_013397275.1 Burhinus bistriatus | reverse complement strand
GGGGGGGGGCGGCCAGGCCGGTGTCCCCTGGCACAACAGGCTGTCCCCCGAGGCCTAAGCCCCTGACGGTCAGGAGAAGGCAAGGCCGAGGCCTCTGACAGAGAGGGACCCCTGAGGGGTGCCAGCGGCCCGGGGGGAGAGGCCGACACAGCCGCCGGCGGCCTGCCGTCCTCACAGCTACAGCCCGGTTCTGGGCCCCTGTACGCACACACACATGCGGCTTCTCGCCCACAGGCTGACTAAGGGAGCTGTGGGAGGAAGGCTTTGGGTGCGACGGCAGGAGAAAATAATAGGCGATGTTGGGGTTTGCTCGCTCTTGTCAGTCAGCGTTGGCACCAGTAGTACTCCAGCAGTGCGCTGCTGTGGGCCGTGGAGGGAAAGCGGGTTGGTGCCGGAAGGCAGCCCGTCCGAAGGCAGTGGCAGCCTTCCTCAGCAGAAGTCCTGGACAAGTTCGGGTCACTCCGAATGTGTCTCAAACGGGCTCTCCTTCTGCTTCGTTCATCTCCCCATGCTTCATAGTCTCAGCAGTCTTTCTACTACGATATTTGGGGAGGGGGGGCATGTGGCTACTGGGTGAAACCATGTGTCTCAATCTAAAAGGTTGTATGTCCACTGTTATGATTGATGTGTACCTTGGTGTACGCATTTAGAGCCTCTTACTTCAGTAACATTGACTGCCTTCATGAACCTCTTTATTCATGCAGCGTCTCTTTGGATTCTGTAAAGACCCTGTTGTATCAGGTCATTGTTTTTGTCTCCTAATTTTTTCCTGGGACCAGTATTATATTAACAGATGCCGCTATTTATGTACTGCTGTATGAAGAACTGAAGGGAGGTACAATTCCTATACTTCTTTATGATGAATGAATGGGAGCAAATTGGCCACAGTTTTTAGTTCCTGGATATGGGAAACAGAATTGTTCTTGTGACAGATCTATTCGTGTCAAATGAATTAACGAACGTCCTCTAAAATATGTATTTACCAGGCAGTGAGTTGTGCATTAACATTCACTGGAAAAAAAAAACCCAACACCCTACATTAGCATAAAATAAATAGATGTCTTTTAACTGAAAGCATCAACTGCCTGTGATTGCACCACACAAAGGAAGTTTTGCCAGTGAAAATATTAGCAGGATCCAGCACACTGTAGACGTTGTTCTCTTACACCCTTCAAAATGCTTACCAACTCTTTGGACAGATGCCTTAGCTCCGAGAAGAACACCCAATAGCTGTTGCTTCTGTTGTATGTTTTAATACGTGATTATATAGTGTCCTGGTTGCAATCTTCTTGCAAAACGTATAAGGGGTTACATCACAGCAGAGGATGTTTCACCACTATTGCAGTGCTGCTGTGTCTTGACTGAAGGTTTTTATGGACCATAAGGATATACCACCTCTCAGGTTGTGAGTGAAAGATTTCAGCTTTCAACTGAGAACAGAGCAGGAATTTGGATAAGTAGAATCTAAATGTTCAATCTGGACTCAATAGCCGGGATCCTGGGATTAGTGGCTGTACACTTTTCAGTGTGATTGGATCACATAGGAGAATTTGCTACTCATCCAACAATACAATAAAAACATGAAAAAAACCCACCATAGTAGTGGTGAAAGTTAGGGAGTTAGTATTTGGGGCCTAAATGTCAGTGTGTGAAGGTGATTCTTAGAGCTTGGTGTGTACAACGGTATGTGCAGAATCATGAGCTGCTTTCCAAATAATAAAAGAAATGCCATGATCTGGCCAAATTAGTTCAGATTAGGTAAGATTTAGCCTAATAAAGTGCTCCTGGGCATGCACAGTGTATGCTCAGTGAGTAATAGGGAAGGTGAGCAATATATTCAGGGTCACAGAGGAGACCTGGCAGAATATGCACTGTAAAATGACATGCTTTATAAATAACTTTGAAGTAACAGCCAATGTAACAACAACTATGGATACGTAGCATCCTTGAAAAACCGGCCACTCAGCCAAACACTGGTATAGATACTCTGCCTTATAAAATGTCAAAGTATGTTTGGTCCACTGAAAGATCCTTCAGTGACCTACAAGAGCAAATTGGGTCTTGAGGGAGAAGTAGTCATACTTTTTTTCTTATGACTTCTAATAAAGAACAATAAGCAGCCTCTTTCTTTCCCCAGAGGAATAGTGATCATCACTACTTCCAGATTACTGTGGACTGGGATTTTCAAGAATTTAAAGTGAGAAAGCCAGTATGATGCAGTTTTCTGATCTGAATACTCTTTGGAGAATCTTGCATGGAATAATGTTCAACATTTTCTAAGGTTAGTCATCTAAACCAGAGCTTAATGATTGGCTTAGTTTTTCAGTAGTACTAATTACCTATGATTCTTATTATGTGAACTAAAATTAAAATTACAGAATTATAAAACAGCCCAGGACTGTTCTACAGGGAAGGGACCCCAGAAGAGATCCCTCAAAAGATCATCTGATCTAACCTTTTGTGGGAAAGGTAGCCTAGATGAAGTTATCTAGCACTTGTCCAATCACATCTTGAAAACGTCCAGTGATGGGGACTCTACCATGTCCCTGGGGAGGTTGTTCTAGTGAATGATTGCTCTCACTGTAAAAATTGTCTTTCTTACAGCAAAATGGTGCAACTTGCACTCGTGGCCCCTTGTCTTCTCTATGTGGCTCCTTGTGGCTCTCCTCCGTTCTTGTAGCTGCCCTTTAAGTATAGGAATACTGTGATGAGGTCCCTCCTGAGCCTTCTGCAGGGAGAAGAGACCCAACTCATTCAATTTCATAATGGGGCAGGTTCTCCAACCTTTTGATCATCTTCGTGGCTCTCCTTTGGACCTTCTCCAGTCTGTCCATGTCTTTTTTTGAACTGTGGGGACAGTTATGTAGTTAGATCTGAACTTGAAGTAAACCACTTTAAACTGCTTTTGTTTCTTGCTTTCAATGTATAGTTCCACCTAAGAAATAAGTAATTAGAGGTGGTTTCCAGTCATATGCAGCAGCTAGGTATGTCCACAAGATGGCTCTACTTACTTCAAGGAATAATATAATTCCAGTAAGTAAATCTATAAATATTATTCCTATGAAGAAGCATCTTTACCGTTTCTTAAAAAGGAGTGGACTTTATGCATTTCTTCAACACTCCTATGAAAATAATTTGTATTCTTTTTCTGGCTTTATAGTAATTTTGATTAACAATAGTTTCCTATACCATGTAGCTTTTTGAGATTTATATGGTGTTCCAAGTTTTAATCAAGAGATGAGTGTTTGTGATCAAACTCAATCGAATGTAGTAACTGCGGTTGCCTTGAAAGTGTAACTGTATGGGAATTAAAGAGACCCCAGTTAAATGGATCTGTAAGAAGTTTGATAAGGCCAGAATCTTAAAGGCAATGAGAAGCTTTCCTGGGGCTGGACATTTGTTCATCTTCTTCTTGTTGCTCTGATTAGTCCCTGTATCAGTGAATGACTTTATCCATATGCTGACTACAGTTTTGCTGTCTTATTTTTCTATATCTTGGTCAGGATAGTGCTGTGAATTCAGAAACTGTAAATTTAGAGCCTGCACTGGGATGTTATTTCTAAATGATTTTGATATTTTTTCCTCAAGATTTTTCAGGACCTCAGTGATGATTAATGAAAAATGTTGCAAGGTTTTTGGGTTTATTAGAGAAGAAAGCTACGTGATAGAAACAAATGAAAAAAAAATAATGCAGAGAAATGTGTGCTGTGACATACGCTAGATATTTGCAGAACTCCTGTTGAGGTTAATTTTCCTGATGGATCAAGGGTCTAGGATGTACCCAGCTTCCATCAGATGATGAACATCTATCTTCTTTGATAGTCACTTGTCAAAAACCTACTTGCTTCTTGTGGGATGAATAATATTATTTTTGTTCTTAAGGTTTATAATAAGAACAAAACTATAGACATAGTGTGCCTGTACTGCCCTACTGTATCACTGCTGTTCTTTTATACATGCTTTGCTTCCTAAAGGCTGGAATCTGTGTTGCTGATGGAAAGCCTACCAGTAAGCACAGCTATACCAACAAATCTTCTCTATGTGAAACGTACCGGGATTAGATGTGTCTCCTGACCTCCTGCAAATCTCAGGAAGTCCGAAGACAGAAGACCATAAGAAAACTATGTCTTTTTCCTTGGTCTTCTCTTTGAGAGGTACCCCAAACCTGCAATGTATTTTCCTTCCTTGTGACCTGAAAAGATATGCAAAGTAATGAATATGGTATTGTGTGTGAATGCACTGGCTGCCTTTCTTCTCCAAGCTCTTTACAGGACACCCCAGAATTTATAACTTCTCCATCCTATAGTCTCTCTTTCCCAACATCGTCTCCAGAGCTATGATGTCCAGGAGGAAAAATTAGCTTCACGATTTACTTTGATATTAGTACTTTAACTACTAGTAGCTTGGGGAGCTAATGTTAACTGCTAAATCGATGCAGTCACCTAGTGCTTGCTAGACCCGTGGAAATCTCAGCCTCGTGAATCCCATAAATATTTTAAGCTCATTCTTTAAAGCTTTTGTTCTGTTTCACTGATAGATCAGTAAATAAAAACTACATAGGCAAATTATTTTGGACTGCAGTGAGCTCTTCTAGTTTCTATAATACACACAGACACAATAAATATAATGCCTCTGTTTTCACAGAACAACTCCAAACTTCACCACAAATTTTATGTGCCACTTTGACTGGTTGCTTGAAGATTCTTAAAGTGGGACCAAAATCAGGCTTATAGTGGGAATTCAGCTACAAACTTAATAGTTGTAGAGCAACAGTTATCCAGATCTAATTTTATCAAATCATCTCTCACTCATCACCATGGTATTTTTTCACCTTGTGATATCTAAGCATGATAGCAGTAAACCAATTTACCACTTCTTTTTGGAGAGCCTCTTTCATATAAATACTGTAAACAATTTAGCAGCTCTTAAAGCAAGATTTTAGTTTGTTACCAATGATAAAAGAATAAAGGATTTATGTTTATTAGAAGTGGGGCTATTAGTGCCACCTGTATTAAAGTTGCCTTGTACATCCCATTATTAGACTCTATTTTTCTTTGCCTAAAACTGTACAAAATGGGATTTGGGCTACATTTCACCTGCTGAAGTCTGTTTTGACCTGAATGTTTTTGTTTTAACTTCCAAAATACCTCAGCCATTTTCACAAACAGTTTAATGAGAAACATACTGTTGCAATGTAAAAACATCTTTTTGACTTTCTGAAGGACTAATAGTTTATTGTTCCTGCATCAGTTGTGATAGATCTTTTTGCTTTAAGAGAAGTGATTACCAGTATAGAGAAGACATTTTAAGTAATGTCAGAGTAGACAAGCTTAAGGGAATTTACTGCAAGTACCAAAATAAGATAAAGTAGGTCAGCTTGGTTGAAAACTAGGTTCTGAGCAAATGAAGTAAGAAAACAGTTAGAGATTTAAAAGGCAAATTGTGGGATAAGGTAATTTTCTGTGGTACTGTATAAAACAGGGAAGGGCAGAAGCAAAGCAAAGCAATTGGAGTTTTTGTATGCAGTGTTATCAGATAACATAAGGCACTATTGTCAGAGGCATAACTGTCGATTTCTTTGTAAGCCTTTAGCTTGTTGCTACCTCTAAAGGAATCTGAATAATGAACTTAGGAGGCTGCCAGTGATCTCTTGTAAATATCTTTGTAAAGATTTCTTTAAAAATTCCGTTGCATCATGTTTGAATGAGGAGTTTGTAATATTTTTTGTGTTATGATTATGATTTTTGCTCTGAGAAAATCTGATCCAGTCTGACCAAATTGTAACACTTTAAAAACTGTAACTTGCACAATCTGAAACAGAGCAGAAAGCCATCACAGCTTTCTTCTACAACGAGGAACAGTCCTACTTGTTACAGACCTGATCCAGGGAAAGGACGGGGCTTCAGGAACGCTTC
This sequence comes from Burhinus bistriatus, assembly GCA_013397275.1. Lineage (NCBI taxonomy): Eukaryota > Metazoa > Chordata > Aves > Charadriiformes > Burhinidae > Burhinus > Burhinus bistriatus. The sequence goes on along the minus strand of VYXH01000697.1, from coordinate 89,353 downwards.
TATTAAAAGACTCTGATCCTGTTTTGCGTGTGAATAATGTATGTACCTATCGCGTACCACATTTCTTTTAAGTCAGGGAAGAGAGCTTTATCTGTTCAACCTCAATTCATTCCCATATAAATATTCATCATGATGCAGTCTTCAACTTCACACAAACAACTTCTCCAGACTAAGCTGTTTGTTTTGGGGACTCTCTGCTCTTGATGTGAAGAGCCAGCAGAGCTGTAAAAGAAGTCTCAGCTAGCTGTAGGGACTTCTGGAACCTTCTGAATAATTGGGAAAAATCACTTTTAATTTTAGAAGATATTTTAGATTACTGCTTTAATGCATAAACTAAAGTAAAGCAAGAGAACAGAAAACTGAGATGAGCTTACGCATAAATGGAGATCATCATACAAACGTAACTTTCATTTTAATACTAAACAAATTAGACTTTCCATTTCCACTAAGAATCAAACTAAACAATATACTGAATAATGGAATCATAGAAAAGTCTTGTTTGGAAGGGAACTCTGGGTATCATAGTTCAAATATGCATTTTGGAGGCTAAGAAAAAGAGACAACAATATAAGCAGTAATAGACAATAAAATTTGGTTCATAAAATAATTATTTCCTGCAATGCATTTTTTTCAGTAAAAACCAACAGAATTGTTAAAATCAGAATATTCAATCCAAAAATTAAATTAGACTAAGTCAGGATTGATAGTTCCTTCAAAGACTAACCACTTAACAAGACCGAAATCGCTTACAGTAGGGAAACCAATGAAAATAGGAAATAATTAATCGATGCTTATTGTAGAAATCAAGGAGAAAGAGCAGGAAGGAATATTAAATGAAGAGCAGCATTTGTAAAAATATGTTGAAATGATGTTTATCTTAGGATAAAAATATTGAAGTATTTTTGACAGAAGATGAGATAAATGTTCATGGATTTGATGGGTAGCAAAATTAATTACTATTTCTTTTTCCTGAGAAATCCACTGAACGGTGGAAACCCCAGAGCAATTTTTATAACTTATAATAATTTCTTAGTCCTGTGTTTTCTAGATTCCCGGTACTAATTTGATTTAATGGACCTGTGCATTAACATGGAAGAAGCTTTCCCATTCCTTTTTTCCCTTGTCTTACTCTTTTTCATTTCTTGATTCATTATCAAGGAAATAAATTAAGAACCTGAATTCTCAGCAGCCTTCCCACACTTCTCAGTATTGGCACAGCAGAGAAGTTTGAACACCTCAAGAAGCATGGCCTCTTCTGCGTTTCTCATTGCTGGGGAGAGACTGTCGCTTTCAAGCGGCTTTATGCCAAACCCAAAATTTAGACTGATACAAGCTTTCCTCTCCTCACAGAATGTAAAGAGAGGATCATCTGCTTTCCTCATCTTCTGCTTTTCACTCCTTTTGAGCCTTCATTTGTTTCTTTGAATAGAAATACCAGGCAGCTTTCAAGAATACAAATATGTTTAAAGTCAAAGTATTACTAAAAATAGGTTGTAACTAGTCATATTGTCTTGTTAATCCTCTGCGCATGCCTGGTTGTTCCTCAGGACAGCATACATTCCCCTGCATAGCTTAGTTTCAGATGACATTAGCTTTATATTTCTGCAGTTTCTCAGGAGGGCGAAGTTTTCAGCCTTACAGAAGATCTCCCACAAATGAAGTCCTGTAAGTGGCAGTTAGTAGCTGCTTTACAGCAAGCTAGAATGAAGCCTTTAGTCTTTCAAGTTCTTATTTTAAAGAGGTGCTACCCAGGTGATACAATGGAGATCTGGAAAGGTTTAGTTGTTTTTTTATTAAAGATTTTTATTAAATCTTCCTGCTTATTATTAAATATGTCTGCAACACACAAGTGCTGTAGAGTCCCTGAATACCACAGTTTCTCTTGAATAGGTGCCTGCTTATGGCTAAAGTTCATTAACACAAACTTGTGCAGCTGTTACATGATATTTAATTTTTTGTGCCAGTAGCAGAGACACTGTGAAGATGTGAAAATATGCACAGAACATTATTGTTAAGAATATACAAAGAAACTTTATATTTAGAAAAGAGAAATAAAATTACTAAAACCCCAATTACACATAAGCAACTTCAGAGGAGCATTTAAATCCCAATGGGTAATAAGTATGATCAATATATAATTAAAAACCCATACATAGCTCTGCCCTTAAAGATGGCTTTTATACTTCAGTTTCACTCTGCTTTAACTGACATTGTCACTAATTTCTATCTGATTTCACTTAAGGTACATTAAAAAGCTGTGCAGTGAGAAACAGAGCTTCATGACTGTATTTCAATGGATTTCTGCTTTCTGTATATTAGTTTCCCTCCAGTGGCTGTTATTAGCAACTTCAGGTACAACTTGAGACAGATTTAATTGAGCATTAGTTGGGTTGGGTCTTACAGTAGTAAATTGCTGCAAATTGTACCTTTATTTATGCCTAAATGGCCTAAGTGAAGTCTTTAATGTAATTTAAATGCAAATGTAGAATTCAGTCATTGTTCTCTTAAATGGACGTGTTTTAGTTCTTAATGTAGAGTGCATAGGTTTCAGCACCATTCTCTTGTCCTAGATTATGCAGGTCATCAGGCTAGCAAGACTCTGAAACCAGGGTGTACCAAACGAAAAAGGTGGGTGAAAAGTGTAGTACTTGCCTTGTATGGGCAGGACTCGCTGTTTTATTTCTTGCATTGTGGCTCTAGCAGCCATACTGTGCTACCACAGACCTTGTCGTTAATAGTGCTGAGTGGCAAAGCCGACATTGGAAGGTGTCTTAGACATTTTTAATTGTGAACAGTCTAGCCAGAAAGGGAAAAGAAAGAAAAAACCAAAAAGAGGTGCTAGAAACTCTGGGATGTACATTAGGCTACAATTAGTTTCCCCTGATAATGCTTAATAATTTCCTGTTGATGTTAGTGAAGGAATTGCATATATCGCTTCAAGTGGAATGTAGTTCCTCTGTCTGTATGACTTATTTATTTTATTATTAATTAATATTGGTTGAAAAAATGAAGTTTTGATTACTACTGTCTTCTTTTTTTTTCTTTAGGAAGAGTAGTAGCAAGGTAAAATCAGGCTGTTAAAAAGACAATTAGGGAGCAAAGTGTCCACCATATGCTGCCTGGATTCTGTAGGCAGAGGCAGGTCCTAGGGCTTTTCTGCCACTGCTGCCTCTAGGAACTCTTTATGAAGATGCCCAACTGCTTGAATAGCTGGCATGCTTTGGCCAGGCTTGTTCGACATTTCCTTATGGCTATGCTTGTGCATGAGGGTGAGATCTGAAGTTCAAACAAGTTTATAACTATTCATAGTGCCTGTAGTGCCATCATGCAGGTGACGAGAGGAGATCCCAGAACAGGGTCATATGTTTGTGATAGATGTCTTTTCATAGCTGGAGACTTGGTGATCCTTGTAGTCAACAGTCTCTTTTGGAATGGGAAACTACAGGCACCAAGGGTTTTAGGAGTGCTAATTCACCAGCTCTCCTGCCTTCTGGGAAAAACAATTGGCAATACCCTCCAGAGGAAGTAGACAGACCTCTCTTCGCTTCTTTCCCCATTGTTTTGGGGGTCTAGTGTTGCTTGTGGGAAGAGAGCAGCTGATACTACTTCTATAAGAGATAAGAGGTTCCAGATCTGTAAGAGAGACTCAATAGCACGGGACAACTCTTGTTTCTTTCTGCTCTTTCATGAAAGACAGGCCTACTCTTTTCTACTTCTTATCCAGTATAGTTCCTCCAGGCTTCATTGGATAATCCCTTTACTTTGTCCTGCAAAGAACTGTACCTTTAAAGAAGCTGAAATACATGCAAGTTGTCAGTACAGAGAAGATAATTGTCAAAAAGAACTGCTCAATTGGATTTTGGATACTGAATGAAGGAGGAGACTATCGGAGTCTTTGGCTCCAGATGATTACTCCAAAACACAGGGTCAAAGGAAGAGTAAAGAAAATAGTATAGGGAAAGCAAAAGCGTCCTGGAAGGTTGTGCGGGTACAGTCCTTTGGGAGGCTGGAATAGATATGAAGGCTTTGAAAGCCATAAAACTAGTGTTGGCCATGTAGGTGTCAAGGCTAATGTTACAACACTCACTGTAAACTTGCAACGCTATTACACATACATTGGATATGTTTCCATAGTAAGAATCAGGAGAGAGCTCAAAATCAGTGCTTCAAAAAATCCTGTTTTTTTAAAGCGCTTTGTACTGGACTATTGTAAAGCTCATTGGGTGTAATTTGAATCCTGATGGTTAAAGCCAAATTCTTCCATCACACCATTTCACGTGTGTTTTGGGGGGGGAAAAAAAAAAATATCTCTAAAATTGCATCATCCTAACTGGCAGTAACCATTTTCTATCCTGTTAGTAGTGGCTTCTTCTACTAAACAATACTAACTTAGAGAAAAGCCATTGTCAAATGAACGAGGTAGGACTGTACATGTGCATTTTTCTGCAGTGGGATTGTGACTAAGTCCAGCGCAATGCCAGCCAGTGCAAGATGTGAATGGCAAGGAAAGTATTTTCTTTAGGAGGATGCTATCTTGCTAGTTGAAATCCCTAGACGGACCTTATTCTTAGTTGGAGAATATCCTGTCTCAGGCAATGAATCCCTTTTCTTCAAAACTACCATGCTACCCTTGTCTTTCTCTCTTATTTCTTTTGATGCACAAAAATTTATATTACAGAGTGAAAGTGCCATCTGTGAGATATTTTCAAAAACATCTACAGAATGTCCTTTCATGTTCACACCTTTCTCTCATTTTGATCCCATCTCTTATGTAGCGTGCTGCACAACATAAATACACAGCCTTTTCCAGAAATATGCACATGAACACCATATAAATATAATGCCATATTGCACTTCTTAATTGTGCTAGTTAGAATTTGGTCTATATAGATGAATTAATGGGTTGCTTAATTTCTCAGCGCTTCTTCTTGACAAGCACATTTACAAGGTAACTCTTGTGATAAGGAGAAATTCTGCAGAGGATGTTTCCAAGATACTATTGTGGAGTAAGTAAAGGGCTAGGGTTTCTTTGGATCACAATATCTCTAAAACAAGGGGGAAGAGGTCAGTTCATCCAGAATCCACTGTCATTCTGAAGTGACTGCTTATTGTCAGAAGTCCAGTATATGTTAATCCTATACATATGTCTGTGTAAAGAGGCATTGTTGTACTGTATCCTTTCATGCATGTTTACATGAAATGCAAATAGTCTATGAAGGAGCTTCACAACAAAGTATGAATATTTCTCAAGTTCATGACTAAAGTCCACATGTCACTTCGAGAACTTAATGATTTGTACTGGGTTTAGCCAAGCATGGAAATAATTATTAACTGCCTGTTTAGTCTCACTCTTAAACATGGCCAGGAGAACTTTAGCATCTCCAGAGTAGGAGCTGAATCGATGGGTTGGGTTAAATGTAATAATAAGGAGGGAGCTGAACCTGAATAACTGATGAAGGGTTGATCTGGACCATAAAATAAAGAAGGGGGATTTGGTGCTGAATAGCCTTTCACGAAGACTAGCTAATGATGTTGAAGGTGCCTGAGAAGCAGGGTCCAGTGGCCAGGCAGAACCAGCCAATATTAGCTGAACTTGCAGGAGGAGAGAAGGCTGACAGTGATAGGTGGATGTGCAATTATTATTGGTCATTTCCGTCAAGCTCTCTTTTTGTAAACCTTTGTGAACTGCACCATTTACTTTGTATTCAAAGGCTTCACAAGGAAAGGGGTGTCTCTGCTTAAGCCCTGTGGGTCAGTTGGCATTGGTGACATAAAAGAATGCTGGATGATACTTCTGGGGGAACCTTGAGTAGACAGCAGAATGGGGAGCACACCTACACACACCAAGTACAGAGAAAGCTTGTGAGAGGTGAGAGAACCTTGTTAAACCCCCCCCCATCATCCATATCTCCTTAGACATGATATGTAATTTGGGTGGATGGAACCTCTGGTAAATGAAACTCCACCATCAACAGCTGCCAAGGAAGACGATGCAAGACACTTTCTTCTGTGCTCCTTGCAGCTAAGGTTTTTTGTTGCGGGGAACAAGGCTGCCACAGGGAGCTATAACATGTATCTTCCTGTTCCTGTGTCAGTGAGGTGGCTTCAGATTAACTGCTCATGACCGAAACTTTTCTCTGGACGTTCACTGTACGAACATGCCACGGGTGTGAGTGTACCAGGTCACAGCCTTTGAGGTGCCAACTGCTGCTCACGTGCTTAGAAACCTCTTCTTTAGAGTGAAGCTGTAACACCAGTGGGATTGCTTTTGGCCATACCTGTACTTGAAGAAGACACAAGAAACACACTCTACGTTCTCTGGGCTGTCTTTCATCAGCTGCAGGGAAAATATTTATGGTTTGCAATTCATGCAAGGCATCTGGGGACAATTTCAACTAACAGTGGATAACCTATTAAGAACAAATGTTATTTTGTATACAGCATCTTTGTGGTAAAAGTGTCTGTGTATGGCACCTATGGACACTATGAAGATTTTGGGCCCTATTCTCAATTATTCCTGTCATATGTTTAGCATATAGCAAAATGAAAATATGAATAGTGCTCTCTTTTGCCTTTTTTGTGGTATGCAGCAAGCTTAGCTTGGCTATTTAGACATTGTCAGGATACAGTACCATAACATTTACAATTACATTAAATAATGAACAGTTTTGAAATATGTAACTTGAAAAAACTTAAAATAGAAAAAACTTGTTACTTTAATCAAGAGATAATATTAATTTTTATTTCATTAAACTTATTAATCATATCGTTATACATTATAATATATAATATGATGCAATGTAATTATTAATAATAGCTATTTTTAGTACTGAAGGCCAATGGCATCTTNGTGGTGCTTAGAGACATGGCTTAGTGACAGACCTGGTAGAGTAGAGTCAATGGTTGGACTAGATGATCTTGAAGGTCTTTTCCAATCTAAACGATTCTATGATTTAATATATTAATATTTATTCACTGAATTATACCAGTTTAAATATTGTAAAAAATCAAATATTTAATCCAACTTGATGCAAGCTTTTATTTCTTCTTGTTGTTATGGTGTGCAAGAAAACCATTAATCCAGGATTTGATTTCCTCAGATTCAAACAGATAGGCAAGGATAAGGCACACTAACATACACTGCAAAAGGGAGCAGAGTGGGATAGTTGCAGATTTGCAGACCTTGTACGTGCTGACGGGTTGTTGAAAACTGGTACCAGAAAAAGTGTCTATTTTTATTTCAGAGAGGATATTAAAAAAAATGACTCCCCGTTATGCTTTGGCACTTTGCCTGTCTCAGCACTGATGGAGCGACAGGCACCCTGCAGTCTTCCTGGAGCAGCAGCAGGGCTCCAAAGAGGGGGATGTGATCCTACACGGAAAATAGCTGCTGGAATTCTGCTGGGGCTTGTTATAGTCTTGCTCCCTCCTCTCCCTGTCGTGCCCAGAATGGGAGTTTTGTCTCAGAGAGAAAAAAAAAATAGTTTTGGGAGGTGCTGTCTGGACACCCCAAACGGCTGGCTGTGAGGCCTGGGCCCTGCGCTCTGCTCCAGCAGTCACCCAGGCGATGCAGTACTGCTCAGGACATTTCTCTGTCCTAGCTTCCTTGCAGCATTGACTAGCTCATCTTTTTTGAATTGTCAACTTACTGGTGCAGGTCTGTCCACCTCAGCTCTTGAGGTTATATGGTGCACCACTTAGTGTTGTCAGAAGACAAAACCTAGGGATCGTATCAGGACATAATATGCCAGATAATAGCATCTTATCTTAATAATCACTGTGTTACACCAATGAAAGAACAGGGTTAAGTGTGCACATCATTGCCCCCGTTGCTTCTTAATTGACTGAAAGAATCAATTTCCATTTTTCACATGGCATTTCTTCTTTACAACTCATTGATTATATCAAGCACAGCATTTTGATCTGTTTCTGTTTTAAAATGACATATTTTACTTGGTGCTTTGTAGCTTCAGCAATACGGTTATTTACAAGTAACATAACTGATACTCTGACATATGCCCAGGTCTAAGAATAGAGCTTACAAAACCTGGTGCTTTGTTAACTCAGTGGTTTATGCTGCATTCAAGTAGTGTATGTTCATCTTCAGTATGTTGCTGTTCTGTCACTCTCTGATATGGTATGTTAAAATATAGCAATTATGCTGAAGCAAGCTATGTGAGTGAGACCCAGCAAAGAAACGTTCAGCCTGGCTGACTACAGAATCTGCTAGATACACATGCAAAATTTAGAATCCATATTTAAACTTAGGTGATTAGCTGGGGTTTTTTTGGTTATGGACTAGCCAGTTTAGTTTGTATTTCATTCCATGCTCACATAAACCCAACATGAGTTCTGCGACGACCGTCTTCTGCATCTGCTAGTAACAAGGCTGTGAGAGTTTCTTGGTAATGCGCATGTGATTTAAAAGCCGTCTTTGAGTTCCAGTTCCACCATCTGCCTCTAGAGATTTCAACAATGCGGTGGAGGATGTAAGCAGCAAAAAAGTGGGAAACTAAGCAGGGGGAATATTGGAGGAGTGGGCTGGGAGCTATTATTATTAAAGAACAATTGGGGAGAAGTAATTATTTAGATGTATTGTGCCTAGTGGTATCACTCAGGCAACAGGATTAAACGGTACTCCCAAATAAAAGTCATTGTGTATTTACTCGCTGGATCAACTTTAGCTGTCCAAATTGTCAATATTAATATGCTGTGAACGTTACATGTCTTTGAGGGTGCCCAAATATAGAGAAGGAAAAGGAAAGAAGATATCATTTGCAGTAAAAGCACATTCAACCCTTTACCTTTGTGGATTTAGGAAAAATAGTTGCTATTGGGCTATAGGTGAGTTACTAGATTTTTTAATTTTGAAAGTGACCACAAGTCAAGTTTAGATTATATTTCAAATGCATATGAGAATGCCCCAGTTCTAGAAGTGCTATAAACATTCCAATTTCTCCGACGTATTACGAATATAAAATGGTATCTAATTTTGTATCTGGGTTTGGGCTGATAATCCAGGTGCAAAACATTTTTGTCATAGTTCTCCTACTTACACAGAAGAAAATATATCAGTAACTACACCAACTGAAATTATCAGAGATACAGAAGGTTTACAACAATTGAGATCAGAACTGAACAAACCTACTGTTGCTAGCTAAATTAAAATCCACACAGTAGGATGATGAAGTTTTATTAAAAATAACCCAACAACATTCAGTTGATGACTACATCAACAACTTCTTAGAAGAAAGCCAGTGACTTTCAGTTGAATTTTCATTGAATTGTCTCTCTTGTTACTTGCCTCAGCAGTTTAGTTAATCTAAATCCCTTTCTTAAGATGTTCGTGGACAAGTTTTCTGGCATCTGTAGGAAGAAAGTGGAAAAAAAGTTGTCAGGAAGATTGACATTTAATAGTTATATATTATTATGAATATAGGAAGTAATATCACTTCATAGCCTCACAATAAGAAGCCTTTTTGTATGAAAGTTTTAACATAAAGTTCTTATAATCTAAACTCTTTTCACCCTATATTCAAAAGAACCAGCTCATTTGTTTACATTGTTAATATTAAAAACTAATTACTTTGTAGTTTGAGATGCATTTTGCATTTCTTTTTTCCCATAAAACTTAAAATTGCAAAATAATATGTAGCTGCCATCAGCATTGGAGTAAAAAAAAGGAAAAAAAATCAAAGAAGAATTTATGTTGCCTTTTCAGAATTCATTTGAACTTTTGTATTTAAGCATTTTGCTAGAATCTGTTATGAGGTGTTAGCCTTAGCAGGATGGCCACTGCATAGATAATGTGCAAGCAGCATTTAATTTTAAAGCTGTGTTTTCAATACCCTAATAACAAAGCTGCAGCACATGGTTCTTTTTGATAATAATTTCTTAGTTGCCTTGTATAATCTTGAACATAATCGTTAGAGATTCTGAGGCACAGCAAAGAGCTGGATTAGAACAGCTTGCTGAGCTGGAGCTCTCGGCACAGGGAAGACACGGACCTGTTGCAGCGGGTCCAGAGGAGGGCCACAAAAAAGATCAGGGGGCTGGAGCACCTCTCCTATGAAGAAAGGCTGAGGGAGTTGGGGTTGTTCAGCCTGAAAAAGAGAAGGCTCTGGGGAGACCTTATTGCAGCCTTCCAGTACTTAAAGGGGGCCTACAGGAAAGATGGAGACAAACTTTCTAGCAGGGCCTGTAGTGAAAGGACAAGAGGTAATGGCTTTAAACGAAAAGAGGGCAGATTTAGACTAGATATAAGGAAGAAATTTTTTACAATGTGGGTGGTGAAACACTGGAACGGATTGCCCAGAGAGGTGGTTGATGCCCCATCCCTGGAACCATTCAAGGTCAGGCTGGACGGGGCTCTGAGCAACCTGATCTTGTTGAAAAATGTCCCTGCTCATTGCAGGGGAGGTTGGACTAGATGACCTTTAAAGGTCCCTTCCAACCCAAACTATTCTATGATTTTTGTTATTACTACTACTGCTGCTGCTGCTGCTACTACTACTACTACTACTATTATTATTATTATTATACTGCAACAGACTACAGCAACGTATTTTTTATTATTTTGAAATATTTATAGACAATGGTTTTGTGGTATAACACTTGATATTAGGGACTTTGAGCCCAGTGCGACTTTTTTATGTTGAACACAAAAAGAGGCAAGAAATCAGGACTTCTTTTGTAAATGATAGCTTTAGCTATCATTATCCAATATTACTTCCAAAATAGCCAGCATTTTCTGTTACTACTGTGAAATCTCAAAGAGCTTTTCATGTTCAAATAACACCTCCATGGATTCCCGTTATCATTTCTCTAATATCTTTACATAGGTCATTTGCCAGTGGACCTTAGAGATACGTAGAAAAATGTAGGGAGAGACACCATTTTCTCTGCAATTGGTGTCTGAAGACAGAGAATATCTTCGATCTGGAAAGCAAATAAATGTTTATGAGAATGAAATTTTGTTTTAAGATTTCTGAGTGGGAAATTCAAAGAATGGGAAACAAGTACTAAAAAAGAGCGACTCCAAGTGTTTGATAGCAGCACAATAAGGCAAATAGGCGTTTGTTCACCTTACTGTGTTGCTAAGGCAAAACCCCCAGAAACTTCGGAAATGGAAAGTTACGTGTCTTGTCCCCTTTATAGCAGAAGGGGGCAATGTTGGCCTTAGAAAGAGGATTTTTCTCTTGCCTTTCAGTCAAAGTTAATGCCCTACCTAATGCTAGAAGCAACACTGAATTCGTAGAGAGCAAAGAATTTGGAGCTGCCTCGCAGAAGGGGTGACTTTTCCGCAATTTACCTAACTGAAGTTGTGAGTCTATCAGATGGTATATTAACGAGTTTTTGATCCTGATTTCAACTCAGGGGAAGTTCTTATTTTCTGAACAAATGTCACAGCTTTTATAAACTTCACAATCATATTATAAATATGAAGTGGTCTAGGAAGAGATTTTTGAGCTTTATAGCTGCTATTGGGTCACGCTTTTTGTGTGCTATAATTTATAGTTGCCATTTCAATCCAGGATTCAACAAGATAGAAACCTTTCTGCATTGCTAGTATTCCTGTTAAGAAACAAACAAACAAAATAATCTTAATTTTTTTTTTTCCCCCACTGCTATGCATATATAGCAGACATTTGGACCAACTCACTACAACATAGAACCCCTATATTTGACTATATTCAAAAACTGCCACACCAGTTCTCAAGAAACATACTGTTTCCATGATTTGGATGGACTCAGATCAACAAAATGCTACGAAGCTGATAGAAAATAAAAATAATCAAACCATAATAATATGTAAATAAATAAATAAATAAGAATAAAATGGGAGTTGGACTAGGTGATCTCTAGTGTTCCCTTCCAACTCTGAAAATTCCGTGATTCCATGAAAACGAAATAGTAGAGAAAAAAATAGTGGTTGTTATACTTGTTTTGCACTACAAAAATTACAAAAAAGAGTCAGGGCTAGCAAAAACCTACTGAAATTAATAGACAAAAATGTTTTTCCCTTTTCTTATTACTTAATGCTGTTAAACTAAGGATGCTATGATGAAGAGGTGCACATCATTAAACCAAAGCTTGGTTGGTGAGTAGAAATAAGTTTTATGATGTAATTATAATTTAAAAAATGGAAGTATACCCTTGTACTTCAGCTATCAGAATTTTTAGTCTGACAATATTCTGAATAATGTGTAAAAAATTCACTGCTGTGAAAATGATGACTACCACAGATGAGCAGTTAATGGAATTATTTTTTGCAATTAAAGTATGATATCCTCCACGTGTAATGAAAAAGATTTTTTCTGTTATCTAATTTTTGGATTAATTTGATATATTCATATATACTTTCTGTATATTCATATATACCATAGAGGTGGATAGTCGTTGTATCGTTGGGAACACTGGATGCTGTTTTAAAATCAATTTCTTTGTTTTTCTTAAAAGTTTCATTGACTGAAGAAGTCTCATTTATTAAACGATTTGAAGACCTCGATATTCCCTCAGCCAGTTTTACAGCTGCCTGCTCCGTGCCACTGACTCACACAGAGCAAAGAAAAGGAAGAGGAGGGACAAGTAGTCATGCCTTCCTCTAGCTCTTGGCACTAGCCCAACATAAAAGCTGGTAGAAAACGATTCTCTTGAAAGAGACAATACGAAAATTCAGTGAGACAATGCATGAGCATGAGGAATCCAAAGGGAAATGATTCCAAGAGAAACCCCCAGTAGTGTGTAGAGAGGGTGAAGGAGGTTGTCACTTCACCTGTGGAGGAAAGGAAGCCCGGGAAGAGGGAGCGCAGAGGGGTCAGCCTTTGAAAGGGCTGTAGGGAACCAAGATAAAAGAAAGGAATAAGCGGAATCATGGGAAATGGAAAACTGAGCTTATTTGATTGATTTTTTTTTATTATTAAGCTGCAATGTTGACTGTGGGATCTGGATGTTCTGTCAATGTGGTGTCCTGTTGAGATCCTCATGTGGTTGTAATATTATGAGGAGAGAGAATGAACCATCTGTGATTTTTGTCGCTTACTGTGAGCAGAAAACCTGAACATTAGCCTGATATGTTTTGAAGCTTCTGTTTTATGATATTACGATAAAAAGAACCCTTAATATACCAAGACAACTCACCATGAGGCACGGTGGTCCTCTTCCCTAGAAAACTATGATCTCCTTTTTTTTTTGGAGTCCTCGAGGTTGCTGCCTGCTCCTTTCCCTTGAAAAGAAGGGGCTGCGGCCTCAGCTCTTTGGAAGTGCTGGGAGGGTGATTCATGCAGTGGGCAGCTTGCTTCCCTTTAAGCCCACCACAACTCTGCACTGAGCAGCGCGCTGCCGTGGGAGGTGCTGGGCATCAAAAGATGTATTAAAACCAAGTTCTCGCAACTTCTGATGAACAATTCCACAGCTCTTTTCATGGCACTGGGTGTTAACTCTGTAAACTGGCCAAAGAGGTATTTGAATAATTATACTCTGCCTTCTGCAGAACACGTTCCAGGTCGTTTGAACTGGAAAATATTTTTCCGTTTTGTTTTATTAAATTGTGGTTTCTAAAACATCCTTGTAAAAAAATGATTGTAAAAAAACTGTTCTAGCTCAGTTCCATTCATATTTCAGTGATGGGTAAATGACCAGTCTCAGCTCTCTTTTATACCATTATTGAAATGCTTTTGATGAAATAGTATTTAATTCTAGTTATCCTTATGGTCCTCAAATGTGTCATATCAGAAGTTCCTAAATTATAGTTTATGGGCAATATGGAATTGGTCAAAATCAACTAGAAAATGTAATTAACATTAAAAATGCATTCAAATATATAATGTTCAAGAAAACTGAGAAGAAGTCAAAACATATATTATAAAATTACTGCACCACAACACATAAGAGAATCTAGTGGAAATTTTGCTTGAACAGAGGTTTCAGGACTCAACCTCTTTTTATTATTTTCAACAGCATTGTCAAGGTATCTTGCACTTTTCATACAAAAAATACGTCTTTGTCTCTTGGAGCTAAAACAATTTTATTTTAACATGACTGCTATTATGTCTCAGGATATGCCTGAAATAAGTTATAGCAATTTCTGGAAATAAAATACCACCTACACCATAAGCCTCTCAGGGTTTTCTAGTTCTAAAACAATTTGCAAATTGCGTCCACATGTTCTTTAAATGGAGATACCATTTTAAAAAGATGTGTGTAATAGAGTAAGGTTAAGTCTGCGGTGTCTTTTGATAGTGTATTTAAGGCTGAGGGCAAGGCTTATAAAAAACTAATCTGCACGCTATCTGTACTGCTTATCTGTTGGGATATCTCTTAACAAGCCGGCTAGTTTGCTTAGGGGAAGAGCCTCCAGCATATCTGCACTTTGCTCGGGCTAGATTACTTGCAGTCTGGACAAGCTCTGGCTTTCCATGCCCGGTAAGCTGTTTTCTTGCGTGGCTTTGTGCTGGTGTCTGACAGCGCTAGAAGACTGACGTCAGGTAGACAGGCGATCCAGCGCTGTTTCTTGAAGGGCTGTAGCGTTGTCCTCAGGTGGAGAAAGGAGGCACCCTGCGAGCAGATTGAACCAGGCTGGCTACAGGGCAAATAAGAACTTGGAAGCAGGGTTTTGGGAATAGGTCCCTCCTGGCAGCTACCGGAGCAAGTACACTGTAGATGTAGACTGGGAAGTTATAATGCAGCTTTCACGAGAACTAGGATTTTTGCCCACACTTTGAAGGTTTTTCTCACTGCGCCATAGAAGCCTCTTGGGAAGTAATGCATTTAATCCTGTTTTCTATTTCCACTTGTCATTCTCTTAAACATTGAAAAATGTACAGCATTTGCTTGTTGATGCAGTGGTGGTTTAACTTTCAAATAAATAAACAGTTACTGTGAGCTCAGAAGGCATTGTCTGGTCTAGCTTTTTACATGTTACAGCTTCTGGGAATTTAGTCACAGTTGTTTTTGTAATCTTCCCAAAAATATGACTAGACCACTTCCTTAGTCACTTAAACTTGAACTTTTAGAAGCTGGGTGAGCCTCAAAGTCTAATAAAAATCACTTTATGTTGCTCTTTAAGAATGTAACTTTAGCCATTGTATGGTCTACACCTGCGCATATCTGCTAATGAACCCCTGAACTACTTTTTGGCAATATGTACATGCTCTCTTCTAAAAGGATTGGCTTCCTCAACTGAAAGTAATTCGTAAAATAGTAAAGCTGACATTTTACTTTTAAAGAAAAAATTATTTATTTGCTTAAAACATGCTTGGGACAAAAATACATCATGCCCTTAATGCTTAACAAAGAACAAAAAGAAGAAAGATATTCAATTAAGAAGAATTTTAAGAAACAAGTTTAAATGTGAAATCTAAATAACTGGCATGATTTTTCAGAAACATGGGACAGTAATAAAAGTATTTTCTAAGTTTAGGCCATTAATTTGCATATTTAAAACCAGGAATTCCCTTTAGCGGGAAGATTTCAAATGGATATTCAGGTCCGCTATGCCTACCTGTCAGGGACTGTTCTTTTATCATGTGGCAGTGTACAGATGGCAGCTGATTTGAGGCTTCGGTTGATGGTCGGTACAGTCTCCCTAATCAGTAGTGCATAAAACGAGTCGCATAACTCCTGATAGCTGTCACGCTGTGGCAAAAAGAAATAAGGATAGAGTTGATAGGTGCTATAATAGATAGGAAAGTACACTAGCAGGTATCTGAGATGGCATAATTAGGTGGGCGAGTGTGTATTTGGTTTACAATTGGGTTAACCAAGGCATGTTTTGGACAATAGCAGCCCCAGTTTTGGAGGCATCAGTCCTCCCTGGCGAATGGAGGAGGAGGGCTAGTGTCCTCACTGCAATCTCTGAGCAGCAGCCTGAGGCATACTGGTCCCCTTGAGCCACAGGCACAAGTCACACAGGACAGGATGGGTAACACATGGCATCTCTGCTGTCATTTGAAACTGGATAGGATGTAGCTGCTGTTTGCAACTTAATTCCTAAGCATAGGTATCCTATGCTTATGAACTTGTCTTCAAAATCTTCTAAGGCTTGTATTTTTCTCACACTGTAACTTCACCTGTGTAACAGCCTCTGAGACACTGATTTTTTGTGAAAACAAAGGCCCTCCATTTGAGGAACATTGATGAGTTCTTTTCTCTTTTTTGCCCTCTGTCAATACTTTATGCTATACTCAGGAGAAGGTGCATTATCCCCCAAAGCTTTCCCCCCTTTCCCAGCCTGTTGAAAACAACATTCGGCAAGCAAGGTTTTGTGGGCAACAGTATCACAGCCATGGGTTAAAGGGCTAAGAAATAAGCTTTATATTAATTCTTTTTAGCTCATTGTACATGCACAGCACAGGTGGCCTCCAAATGTGTAGTAAATCTGATGCTCCAGTGACATGTTAGACTAGTGTTCATGCTCAGGCGGCGTGCATCCAGTGAGTCCAGTGCTTCTGAGAGAGCGCGTGGTGTGCAGTTATGTTGTAACTCTGAGGTTTCCCAAACAAATTGCATTTATGAAGTCTGCAATATAACTCCAGGCATGCTAGAATGTACAGTAACAGGTAGGAGTTAATGGGCTTACCTACTGATCCGATTAGGCTATGACATGTAAGGAAGTCCTTGACAAATGCAGAAAACATTAAGAACCTCCTAGATAAAATTTACAAAGTTCCACCCCCAAAAAAAAAAAAATATTCCGAGAAAATCCCTTGCAGAGACTACACAAATCTCTTAGTACTTTCTGTTTCATGCTCAAAATATTTCGCAATTAGCAAAACCTAAGGTATCATACACAGATTAAAAGAAATCCACCCTAGTTATTTGTTTTGGAATAAGAAAAGAAAAAGAATATGAAGCTCCTTGTCATGTCACATGTTGCACTTTTGGAAGGAGTGCTGCTATAATGGTCATAGGTGTAGCATGTAAGATGGAGTAGAACACAAGTCTACTTAGCAAATGGTTGAAACATTGCAATCATGCATGTGTATGCATTAATGAGGATGTAAAATAACCTTGAAAATTGTAATATGAAACAGGAAGAGAGGATATGCAGAAGATTTTTTTCTGATGGATTTGTACCTCCAGTCTTGCTTGCCGTTTTGGGAGCTCTGAATCTCTGCAAAGCCATCATGCTTTGCATGGACTTAGTTCTAAACAAAACTCCTTCCCAGCAGCTGAGAGAAGGAAGGAGGTCCTTTCCTTCAAATTCCATTTTAGGATGTATTTCTTCCATCAGCACTCTTTATCTGTTTCTGCACTTCCTTCCTTAGCTGCAGCTGTCTTGAAATAAGCTTTGAATTAACTCGTGATTTGAAAAGTACCAAAGGAGACCCTTTGTTTACTACCAAGGCATGTGTGAAGCTGTATGCTGATGGTCTTTCATGCAGAGACTCAAAAGGGTGTCCCACAGGCAGATTTTGAACTTGACTCCCTCTTTCTTTGCCACTAACTGATATGTCATGTAAAACGTACAGATTGTGATGATTTATTTGGCATTTATATTGCAGTTGTACCAAGTGTCATTGATCAGATCAAGGCTCTCTAGTGCAGTACAAAGATGCAATGAAAGATAGGTATGTCCCCCAAAAGCATGTATGTGCACTAAAAGCATGGTAACCCTTTATTTTAGCAACTTGACTTAGTTGGATTCTTGGAGCATGTATGCGTTTTATGCATGCTTAATGCCTAACTTAATGCAACTCTGTTGTGTGAGCATCCCTTCTCCTCTCTCTGTACCCAGTGGGACAGTGTTTTGCATCGCTGTGTTGAAATAGTTTCAAACGCATCATGGACACTGGTCTTCTTTATGACTTTTTTGAGCTTATTATCCTTAAATCCATTGCTGCCACCGGAGAAGTGGGACTTGGCACTGCTGAAGCGTGCAGTGCCAATTGAAATTCACCAGTGCGGTATAGGAGGATGACAAACTGGCTCAGCAAACGTGAGTGCTCTGCCTGCATGTCAAAAGCCAATATCCACTAGACACAAAACCATTAAGCTGGTTAGGAAATATTGTCAAACTAAATAGTTTCTGGGTTTTCTTTAACCCTGATTGCTTTAACACTGCCCGTGGAATCTTTTGCAGTCTACCGAGGTTGTCTCAAGCTAGTTGAAGAGGAAGTTTTAACCACATTGCTTTAATTTCTTTTACTTTGACTTTTTAGGCTAACATTTGCAAATGTGCTTTTGGAATCTTCACACATACACTTGGGAGATCATGTTTCCTAGGAAAATCTTTAGGGTCAAATGAATTTTCCGTATGGGGATTCTAGCCCCTAGAACCATCCCAAGAAATAAGAATGATCAAGCTGAAGAGACTGTGTACGTTTAAAATAATATTTTTCTCTCTTAAGTAGTGAACAAGTGCTACTTCCCGACAGCGCCTTGCATGTTGAACATATTATGGTGTGTTTGTCCTGAATTCTGTTAATTCAGTTGAGCAGTTTCGGGTATGGAAATGTTAGGTTTCAAGCTTCCTGAGAGTTAGTGATAAAGTTTGCTATAACAGTCATGGTAAAGCCTTAGCTCTAGTGGCAAAGACAGTATGTCTGGAAATGCAGCAAGAAAAAACGTTTTGTGAGATTTGTGGAAACCAGCCTTCAGTCACTTGTTCACAGCTTTCTCCTACATCCCAGCAAAGGAGTGGTGCAATCTACTTCCAAGTTCAATATTATCTTAACGGGTAAAATGACAAGAATATGTGCTCTTTCCCAGCCATAAAAGTGGATAACACTGATAAAGAGGGAAATAGACTTTGTACAAGGAAGTACCTTTGTCTCTGCTTAGCTTTTCTGAATTTTGGTGTGGTGTCCTGAGAATGGTTAAGACAGACATACAGACAGACAGACAGATAGGTAGAAAGTCCTCCCGTTTCAGTCCTTAGATCCTTGCAATGCCGGCTAGGTATCAAACATAAATTTCTATGCTCTAGATAACATCTGAGCTACTTGCCTGGACTCTTTGCAGACAAGAGAAAGGAATAATAGTTTTGAGGGGGGCAGTTGTCTTACACAAACACTCAAACTGACCAGATAAATCGTGTTCTAGAATTTTGTATTTCTCTCCATTGATGATGAAATTAGACAACTAGCTGAGAAGGAAATGTTTATACTACAGACGTTTAAAGTTAGGCATAACAAAATCTCACTCTAGGAATTGCATAGGATTATAGACATTAATGTGCTGACAGTGACCTTTCCTAGTAATCATGTAAACATGAGTGTAGGAACTGAAAAGCTATAATTTAGACTTAAGTTTAGGTGGTGACTGTAACAGAATTTGATTTTTACTTTTTGTCATTTCTGTTATCAGAAGATGTCTAAAAAAGTAATTATTTTGATAGCAAGAACCTACTAGTCTTTATTTAAAATACTTTCATGCATGGCTTATTATCCTCATTTTCTTAGACAAAATTGTTCTTTATCATAATATCTTCTCTCCTCTTGTATTTAACATCCTTCCCACCACTTTTGTCTTTTGGTGTTTACTTTATCTCTCTCAGCCTTCATTTTTCTGGCCTAAATGAGCTAGGCTCTTTTTGTAGTTGTTTTTCCGGTATACAGCAATCTGTAATTTCCCTAACAAATTCAAACAGCTATCCTGAGGTTGGATACTGAGTGGATCCAGTGGATCTTCCTTTACTGTGTTTTTTCCAGGTGATGAGATCTTGTTCACTCAATTTTGTTGGATTTCTATAACTCCATTTCTCAAACCTGGATTTTTCTATCATTCTGCAGTCCTGTCCTATGATTGCACTGAATCTTAACTTTCTCATGAATGAATTTACTAGCACTTTTATATTTTTGTGCCAGAATGATTACTGCAAATATGAAATGGCCAACTTAAGAAGGCCGTTTGTAATATCCTCCCATTTTAATAGTTTTTGCTTTCAGCATAGTTCATTACTCTTTCCCCTTTAACTAGTTTCAAATGTATCCCAAGCCTATTAACTGTTACCTTTTCTGTTGTTTGTTAGCTGCCCACGCAGAACCAAATTTTCCCTGCCTTATCAAGCACAGATATCATACTAGTTTTACAGTTATAGTTCACTCCATTTTCCTTTTTTCCGTATTTTTATTGTTTTTTTCCTTCTGCATACATATTATGTCCTACTAGCAGGCCTGCAGTTGAAATTATACCATTTTTCCTTTTTTTTTTTTTTTCTTTTTCCAGTAGAGGCAGTACATTTATTTGAATATTTTAATTCCTTCTTGAGATCTTCATGGTTCTCAGGAGGATCATAGCTTGCATCGTTATCATAAGATTACTAACCCACAAAAATGGAAAATTAAGGGAGAGAAGCAAAAGATTACTTGTGAAGCTGCCTGTTGTATAGGGTAAATGAATCACCTCCTTAAAAAAAACATTTATATGAAATGAAACTCTTTTGTTAGTGTGGCTGTATTCTAATTTCTTTCAATTATTTGTCAGAAAGCTCTGTGAGACGGGTTCGTACCATGAATGTACGGAGGGATTTTTTTTTTTTTATAGGGGTATGATTGTTTGAATTTACTATCTAGTTAAAGCTGTTCTTCATCCATCTTGGAGGCTGTGCCATTATCTAATATGTAAAAATGTCCTTTTTACTATTGGTGAAAGCACCTGGTGTGGTGTAAAGTGGTGTGAGACTGTTAAATGCAGCTTTACAACGTAGTGTCATATTTACGAACAAGCCAAATTATTCTCCATAGAATTTTACTGCAGAACAATTATATTTATACAGTATAAAAATATGTATCACTGCAGCCTGGCTTTTGCTTCCAATTCTCAAAAATGAAATTGCATCGAATGTCGGAAAGAGCTAGACTTTTTTCTTTCCACCTTCAGTCACTTTCTCCAATGAGTTGGATGAGTACTCTGTAACTGGACTCTTTTGGCTTCTTCTTTTATTACTGAACTGAAGCCAGATCTATGAATTAATTCAGCTTTTGCCTCTTTTAAAATGGATGAAATCCCAATGAAAGTCCCTTAGCGTAACATTATTTCGTAAATAGCAGATTTAGAGGCAATATAAATACAATTATTTGGATGATTACATCTCTTCTTGGTAAAGTAAAAGAAAATGTTTTAAAGTGAATCACTAGCTGCCCTTTACAGTTTTCTGTGTAGAGACCATTGTGAATAGTCAATGACACTTGGAAAGACAGCAGAGTTGGATAAAAATCATAGTCATAAAATATAAAAGCTTTTTGAGTAGACTTGTCATTCATCAGTTGAAACCAGTTAGAAAAAGACAAAAATACATACCAGTAATAATGCTTGACCTAATCATTACTGTGTCAGTCTTCAATTAACGCAATAAGACCATTCATGAAAATCACATATGTACTTAAAATATAATGGAATAAAGTAGATTGGAATGGAATAAATTTTCAAATTGTTTTCAAGGACTGGCGCCCTCACAATTAAAGCTATTTGGAAGATATACTACAGCAAAGGATATGGGGCATATAACTCTCCATTAACTTGTGAGCATATGGAGATACAAATGGATGAATGAAGCAGCTATGCCTAAATAACTTTGGTGCTTTATGTAATTTAGATGAAATTTGCTTGTAGTGCCATAACTTATTTATTCTGCTCTGGACCACTATATCACCTATAATCTGATCAATATTTTTTTTTTTTTTTAGCGGAGGGCAACTAACTATGAAAACTAGTGTAAAAACAAGCTCACTGTAACTTGACTTACCAGTCAGGATGTAGTTGATTCTATACTGACTTGTTCTGTAGTCAACACTGAGGTCTTGCTGAGCTGCTGTGATGACTTTTAGCTAACACTCTTTTTGCTGCTATTATTTCATACTGAGTGTTGGATTGTTATTTGAATAGTCAATTCACTGTTAGTGATTTCAGAAATAATATATGTAATTTTAGGAAGGACATTTGGCTTCAAGTTAGCATTGGAAGTTATTTAAAAGCCCCTTAGCTATAGCCGAAAGGGCTTAATTTAAAACTTCCAATAAGTATGTACCTGATAAAAATATAAATATAGAACCCTTTTTTTCCATCTAGTTAAACAATAAGTTAAACAAATGATGTGACACTGCTGAAAGTGTTAGTTGCAGGGTGCTGCTTAACTATTGATATGCTGCTTAGCACAGTGTTTTCAAAATCTTACTGAAGGGGTACAGGGTGAACAGTAATTTAAATTTCTGTCTAGAACAATCAGAACAACGTGTGTGGCCCAAAACAGGAGGGATAGTCTACCGACAGTCCTTGGTCTAGTAACGGGTGCTTCAGTCTTACAGTCCTACAGCATTAGGCAGGGAAGGTGTTAGATCTGTTTCCTGAAGCTCTTCTCTTCCATGTGTGCCTTTTATTTTCTGCTACTGTTTTCCCAAAGTGGAGTCGTTTACCTGGTGTGCAAGATGCCAACGTGCACACTGCCATGGATATGGCTTTCCTATGCTGAGACTACTGAGACAGGATAAGAAGTGGGTGTCTCAGGCCTCTCCTTAGGAGTTACTGTTTCCCTGATACTGCTGGGTTGTTCTCTTTGTTTCGATTGCTTTGTCCAGGACAAATTTGGAAGTTCAGGGGACAGGATGACAATGTTGCCCTTGGGAGGCTGTTTCACACATTTGGACAGCTTCTTGTCGTGAGCGTTGCCCCCAGCTTTCCTCCATCCCGATTTCTAATTATTCTTGCTTATACCTCACAGAATAAATGATTCTCCTCGAAGAGAGTCATTCTTCTTTTTACACCTTAACAATTTACATTTAGATATCCTAATTGCATCTTTTTGTTTTCCTTGTTCTTTTCTAGTCATATTACATGAACTTTTCTACTTGATTTGTTTTTGTATGTTAAACAATTTTATCCTTCCATTACCTTTTCAAAATTTCTGTAATTCTTCCCAATTTTCTGGTGTTTTTCTAGTGAAGAGCCATTTAAGTCTGAAAATTATGTACCAGAGTCAGTGAGAGAGCAAGAGAGGGACAAAGAGTAAATGTGTAGATCACAAGAAGCCTCTATACGGAGCAGGCTGAACTGGTTTTCTGTTACCTTATTTCATTACAATTTCACGTCTCATGTACTAATTTTCCGACTCCTTTAGAATTGTTTTGTACATTTTTAAAATTTTCTTTCTTTTTCATTGAATACCTTTGTTTCAGGTAAGAGTATTTTCCCCCAATAATATGACATACATATATACATATACCTGTTTCCGTGATCAATTTTTCTTTGCTGGTACCACCCCACTCCTGCAAAATTTATACAGACCCCGCATCTCTTATGCACTTCAAGGAGAGGAAGGCCAGAAAGTTCTAGCTGTAAGTCAGTGGTAACTACTTGAAACGCACACAAGAAGACAGAAACACCTCTGGTTCTGTTTAAAAAGAGGCAGAGATGATCTGAATCTCCAACAGGACCAGAGTCTCCAACCCAAGGGGCACCAAAATGAAAGCCTGGTTACTGGCCAACTTAAACACAAAGGAAGGTTTCATAAGACGTAAGTAGCACAAACAATTTATAGTAGGAGATAAAAAGGGAAATTTAAGGCCTTTTCCCATTGATTTGAATTTGAACAGGATTAAGTCCTCAAATTATTGTGTCTCATTTCAGGTCCTTCCTTTGCAGTTTGCTCTTTTGTGAGTTGGGAACTACTCAGATGGTGCTGTGCTGGTCTTGAAGGTTCATACAGTCTTTCACTCATTGGCCCCATCTTGTACTGTCCTAGGTGAAATCAGTCATGTTTTGCACAGAAACAGCAGTTTTTGTTACCTCTTCAGAAGAGAGGGAATATTTCACAAAATAGTTGATCCATACAGGGCAAAAATGCATTTTTTTTTATAATGTCATTTTAAGCTTGACTTATCCCTGCAGCAATGAGAGGGTTCGTTTTACATGCATATTGGCTTTGAGAAACTATGTAATTTGGATCCCATTCATTCTGAATATAGTTTTTAACTGATTGTAGAGCTTTGGATTTGGGATTTAGAGTGAACTGAGCCTCAATTGGATGATATAACTTTAATAAAGGGAAATACAGCCAAGCTACATGAGACCATCATTAACACATCCATCATGTTCCTGAGACTTGAAAAAGAACACCCAGGAGACTTCACAAGTTAGGAACATAGCTAACTTATTTAAAAGTTCCTTGCCTGTATAACTATGCTTGTTTAACTATAGTATTGAGATCTGGACTGTGTGAAAAGAGTTTTTTATCCTTGTAAGTCTAAAAATAACAGTAAGTATGAGTGAGAAGTTAGCTTTCTTTTAAAACTACTTTCTTTAGTTATCAATAAACCTAGCTAATTCCCTTTCTTCCCTCTTCCAGGCTTTGAGCAATGAAGAAAGTTATTATCTCTTGGGCTAGTGAGATTTACATGGAGTAAAGGGTGTGTTTTACAGTGGTGACATCAATTTCACCTCCCAAATTTTTAAATGCTTGAAATGTTTGGCTTAAAGCCTATTTAGGGGCATAAATCCTATTATTGTATCTAGATAAGTTTCTTAGTATATGGGCATGGGCTCTACATTGAAGATAAGCAAACCAAACAACGATGGTTAACAATGCTTGTTTTGTTATTCATACCAAGTGAGACTAAAGGTAGGATAAACATAGAGCGTGAGCTTGTATCAGAAATAGTGTGGCCAGCAGGACTAGGGAAGTGATTGTCCCCCTGTGTGTGGCACTGGTGAGGCCGCACCTCGCATACTGTGTTCAGTTTTGGGGCCCTCACTACGAGAAAGACATTGAGATACTGGAGCATGTCCAAAGAAGGGCAACGAAGCTGGTGAAAGGTCCAGAGCACAAGTCTTATGAGGAGTGGCTGAGGGAACTGGGGTTGTTTAGCCTGGAGAAAAGAAGGCTGAGGGGAGACCTTATTGCTCTCTACAGCTACCTGAGAGGAGAATGTAGGAGAGGTGGACATCAGTCTCTTCTCCCAAGTAACAAGTGATAGGATGAGAGGAAACGGCCTTAAGTTGTGCCGGGGGGGGTTTAGATAGGGTATTAAGAAAAAATTTCTTCACCTAAAGGGTAGTCAGGCATTGGAACAGGCTGCCCAGGGAAGTGGTTGAGTCACCATCCTTGGAGGGATTTAAAAGACTTGTAGATGTGGTGCTCAGGGACATGGTTTAGTGGTTGACTTGGCAATGTTAGGTTAATGGTTGGACTCGGTGATCTTAAAGGTCTTTTCCAATCTAAGTGATTCTATGATTCTAAATAATGGCTACATCAATAACAATTTTTTCCTGTAACTCCCTGTGGAGATCTTGCAGTAGAAACTATACATGAAATAAACCCAAGCACTGTGTGGTCAATTTAATTAAAAATATTTTTCCAAAAGCTAACCCTGGATGATCCTATCTCTGCATTACTTACAGGTACAGGAATTAGCGCTACAGGAGTACAAGGTAAGGGAACTTTGTTTTGTGAGGATAACCCAAACAGTTTACAAAATGTTGGAAGTGAAAGACTTAAGAGATCTGAAATTTCTATTAGTTACTAAAACCTATTTAAGGAACAGCCTCTCAATATGGAATTTATTGAATTTGAAGAATGCTAAACTCAGATTTGATTATACTGTTTTGCATCGCTTAATTAATAAAATGTAGTCTAAAAAAGCAAGTATTTAACAGGAAAATGTCAATATTCCATAAAAAAAATTTAAACCCCTTTACATCGAATCATTTCATTGATTGGAAATTATCTCCATTTAACAATGCTTTTAAGATTCTGAAAGACTGAAGATGGCAGCTTCTTGGTGCAATATTGTAACTTTGCTTATCTCTTGTATTGTTGCTATTTTCCAGTTTTAGAAATAACATGGGCAGATCGAGCTAAATACTGAAAGCATAAGGGATCCAAAAGTGCTAGAGATGCACAAGCATTCAGAGAAATGCATGCATTTTTCTTTCCATCACTTAATCCAGGAGGATTATGATATGAGATTATCTCAGTTTTCATTGATTCAATGTTGATAGGTCATCTTGCTACTACTATAAATGCATCATCAACTAGATATGAAATCTTCAATTCATGATGAATTCATGTTTAAGGAACACTTTTTCAGCAAAGGATATGACAGTTTCAGTGATTTGTTCTCGCAATCAGAGTCAGCAACACCATACTACTTTGAAAACAGCAAAATCATAACAGAAACAGAAGCCTTGTATAATAAATATAAGAAATAATCTTTCTGCTCTGCTCTGTGATGGCAAATCCAACTCTAAGATAAATCCAGTTTTGGCCACTGCTCTTCAGAATAGATATGACCTTGCTGGAATGAGAAAACCCACAGGAAAGATCAACAGTCTTGAAACAGTCTTAAATCTAAGAGGAAAGTTTAAAGGTTCTGGGTTTGTACAGTTTAGAAAAGACCAAGACAAGATGTGATAAAAGTCTCCCAGTACATAAAAAGTACCTGCAAAGTGGAAAGAAAGATACTGTTATTTATATCTGTGTGGACAACAAATAATGGCTTTAGACTGCTCAAGGGGAATTTAAATTAAACTCACCGAAACATTTTTTATGGACAGTTGGGTGTTGGAATAGATTACAATGGCTGTGTGATCTTACCTTGGACAGAGCAACTGGATAAGGGACAAATGGATAAGGGAAGAGCGACTGACGTCATGTACCTGGACTTCTGCAAAGCATTTGATACTATCCTGCACAACATCCTTGTGTATAAAATGGAGAGACATGGACTTGACGGGTGGACCACTGGGTGGATAAAGAATTGGCTGAATGGTCACACTCAAAGAGTTGTGGTCAACAACTCATTCTCCGGGTGGAGACCATTGATGAATGGTGTCCCTCAGGGGTCTGTATTGGGACCACTGTTATTTAACGTCTTGGTCAGGGACATGGACAGGGGGATTGAGTGCACCCTCAGCATGTTTACAGATGACACCAAGTTGAGTGGTGCGGCTGATAACCTAGAAGTAAGGGATACCTTCCAGAGGGACCTTGACAGGCTAGAGAGGTGGATCTGTGTGAACCTCATGAAGTTCAACAAGGCCAAGCGCAAGGTCATGCACCTGGGTTGGGGCAATACCAAACATGGATACAGGCTGGGCAATGAGTGGATTGAGAGCAGCCCTGCAGAGAAGGACTTGGGGGTACTGGTGGATGAAAAACTGAATATGAGCTGGCAATGTGCACTCACAGCCCAGAAAGCCAATTGCATCCTGAGCTGCATGAAAAGAAACACGGCCAGCAGGTGGAGGGAGGTGATTTTTCCCCTCTGCTCTGCTCTTGTGAGACCCCACCTGGAGTGCTGTGTTCAGCTCTGGAGCCCCCAGCATAAGAAAGACCTGTTAGAGTAGTTCCAAAGGAGGGCCACATGATCAGAGCACTGGAGCACCTCTTCTGTGAAGAAATGCTGAGAGAGTTGGGGTTGTTTGGCCTGGAGAAGAGAAGGCTTCAAGGACACGTTAGAGTGGCCTTCCAGTCCTTAAAAGGGACCTACAGGAAAGACGGGGAGGGACTCTCTATCAGGGCTTATAGTGATAGGTTGAGTGGTAGTTTTAAACTGAAAAAAGGGTAGATTTAGATTAGATATTTAGAAGAAAGTCTTTACTCTGAGAGTGGTGACACACTGGAACAGGTTACCCAGAGAAGTTGTGGATGCCCCATCCCTTGAAGTGTTCATGGCCAGGTTGGACAGGGCTTTGAGCTACCTGGTCTAGTGGAAGGTGTCCCTGCCTATAGCAGGAGGGTTGGACCTATATGATCTTTAAAGTCCCTTCCAATCCAAACCATTCTGATTCTAGGATTCTGTGAACTCACTGGATAACCTCTGATGTTCCCTTTCAAGCTCAATTTTCTATGATTCTTAAATTTTGTTACTATGTGGATGTTTTTGTGCTTTTGTAGAACAGTATTTTATACAGATTTTCAGCTGTCCTTTATTCAGCTTATTTTATAAAATAACTCTGTTGTTCCATCAAAAATTTGCTTCCAGATTACTCTAGACATTCATTTTTCCTATAACTAAATCTTCTGGTCTCCAAATGCATCTTTAAAAGTCTTTAAACGTGAATGGCTATAAAATAAATTATTGCTTCATCTTTCTTGCTGTGGATATTAATCTCTTCCCAGATGATGAGGGGTAAGTTAAACATTCATGTATAAGCAGTTCCCCCAATAAATTTTAGATTGCTTTAAATATCCTTACAGTGCAAAATTATTACGGAATAATTTTATATAGCCCTGCACTTCAATATATCAACATCTTGAAGGAGGCTTCAGCCATTTTAGTAATTTGTAGCATAGAAGTTCTTACGAAAGGCTCAGTAGTGAAGATATTCTTGTTAAATCTTAGAAAACCAATTTAGAGTCTTCATAGAGTAAATAATTTTTAAAAAAGATGGCTTGAGAGTAAATTATGGAGTATAAAATGAAAGATTTTCCCTTGAAAAGGTAAGTGACAGAGATCACTTATGACTTGGTGAATGTCCTAGAATCTTAATGAATGCTAACATCCTCACATCACTGCCTTGTAATATACAGTCTAATTAATAGACAATATCTTCGCATTATTTTGCATAAATTGAACTCTTTCTGAAATGTAAAACAAATATCTTAGATCTTTTTCCTTGTGAAAAAAATCCTTGTCTCATGCAAGCTGAAATATCTTTCCTCTTTGACATCACAATTTGTTATTTTTTCCTCTTTTGACTAAATGGATTTCATCATATATATGTGTAGCTTATCCCTTATTAATCATTTAGCAGTTTAACAGTCTGCGACTAAAGGCTTTTATCGGATGTTCTATGTGAAGCACAAAAAATGGTTACTAATGTTTTACATATATCTGTGTACCTTGTTCAAAGGCACAATACAAAACAAAATAGAGCAGAATGCTAAAATGAAATAAAAACCATCAATTTAAAAGTTTAATCACAGAATATGGATGAAATCTTTTAAAGCGGTGAAAATCTTTTTATTGTTAAGGAGATGACCTCCTCTTGCATAACTAAGATCTCCAACAAAATTATCAAATCAGAGATTTCTTGGTAGTTTTTTAAATTTTTCCTGTAATTTGCTATAAAATACATAAATATGTGAACAAGGACATAATTTTTCTTTTTTTCCTCCAAATGATGAACACAAATTCAAAGCTTTAAAATATAAATTACATGATAGCATTTTTATGTGTGAAGACTGATCGGCTGCCTGGGGCCATGCTTACTCTTCTGTAGAACCTGCATGTAAAGCAGTAGCAATCACCGACAGGGCTTCTTCAAACAGGGCGCTTAATTTTCTCTTGTAAACTATGGTTCACACATGATTTCTAACTGGATGCCACAATGGACCAGGTTGTATGCAGTAATAGCCTACTCATGTCCATAGAGGAATAAAATACTTCAATTTTATGCTACAGGCCTGGTTCAGTGCTTTGAGAAGAACTTTGAAGGATGACTTCAACCTTTCTCTTCTGGACAAAGGAGACTGTAAAAAATATGCTGTGCTCCATAAAACTTTATATTATTCATATATATATGTACATATATATTTATTTGGATAGTATTTTACTACTGCATAGTTTCACAGGCATTGTTTAGATAAACATGCACCTTAATGATCTCTGAGAAATTTCAAGGGGGATTAGCCAATTGCCTGGAGTCATGCTCTCCTTGCTGCTATTAAACAACAACATCTGCTATAAGGCTTGTTTCTCGTGGGTCCTTTCAGAGCACCCTGGGGAAAACTGTGGGACAAATGAGTTTGCCATCTTTTAGTGTTAAACTTATTTTTTCACTGAGCTCATGAGAATAGAATCCATCTATAAACTTTCTGAGACCTTGATTTGCTTGAGCCAGCAGCCAAAGACAATCAAAATTGTTTGTTCTTGCTCAGTATTTCTTTACATTAAGCTTCTAATGAATGGAACAGTCAGCTATCAGAAAGTGCGTTATTTATTAACTAGACTCAACACATGGGGAAACCAAAATAAAAAAGATCTTTTTGTACTTTATGGCATAGTGGAGCACATTATTCTACCATGCAGTTCAAATCTGAAGAAATACCTCATAGCTATTTGCACTCATATGATAAATGTGAAATCAATCTCACCACTGTCTTTGGAGAGCAAAGGAGCAGAAGAAACCAACGTCTCTACCAAGAATCTTCATGTATGGCCCAATGTAAAGTAGCTTAGTAGGTTTGCAATCTGAGTATTTTCACCAACAGTGGCAGGGTCTCCTGAACAAAGCTGAATCAAGGCCTGCCAGGCAGCCTGGAGACAAATACTGCATGTTGCTCATTCTCTACCTGTTCTAACAATAACATGGGAATGCACTTCCCAAATGTATCAGCTAGCACCACATTAACGAGTCAGCAAATAAAGACAAAGACTGAGACAAATCCAATCTGTAGGAGCTATGTTATGTTTTTAAATGTTTCCAGGATGATTCAAGAACAGTAAAAATAATTGCTGATTTGATAACAGGTGTTCTATAACAGCTTCTCATCTAGTTATTGCTTGATTTGGATTATTCCCTTTTTCTGTGTTTTGAGGTCTCATGAATTCAAAAGAAGTCATGTTCATGTTTTTTCTAAAACAATTCTTATATGCACATACCAGACTTCAGTGGGGAGGTTATAGAGGACCCTTGATTGTATCACAGCTACCTAACATCTGGCTTCAGCTTACATTTCTTGGCTAAAGATAGCAAGTTAAATATCTTCCATACCATGGAATCACGTGAAAAGACTAGTAGTTTTCCTAAACTCTCCAGAACGACATGTATGTGTTAAAGCTAACCAAAGAGAACCTCCCTAACTGTAAACCTACCTATTTTTCTGCTGATGGTATATTTTTAGATATTTAAATATTAATGTCCTTTGGCAAGTGCATTAGGACTCAAGTGATAAATCTAAAACATACAGTTGCTTATCTCAAACATTAAAGTTAGGCTGATGGTCTCCTGAGTATTGGGGATTGACCATATATACATTATTCATCCAAGATAGTTACATGTCATTAAGCCCAGACTCATTTTCATTTTACTTCCTCATGTGCCGTAGGCAGCAAGACTGGGTATATATTGACATTTGCAAAGTATATTGCAGATCAATATGATACACTTTAAGGTAATTGTCCATACAGAGAGTAGTCACAAACTTCTGAGAAAAAGCTGGTTTTAGCATTTTACCTACGTATATACTCTGAATTCTGTCCTTTCTGTTGTAAAATAAGCTACTCTCATTTCAAGGCTGTCTGTTCTTAAAGAATGGATTAAACAACGTTTCTTTATTTCTCAAATGTTTCTTTTGCTGTGCATCGTAGCCCCTTTGGGTTTTCTGCAAATGTTGCTTACAGAAATCAGATTGTGCTTCTTTGGTACAACTCATCGTTTGTTGTTGCATCCATCTGCGTATCTACCGCATGCTCCACCAACGGCACCTGCTGGAGCTGGGGGAGATCCGGGCGTGCTTTGCATTAACTTTCTGGTTCTAGTCTTTAATGTAACATTTAGCAGTAAGTTCAGTACGGTGCCTTCTGTAAGAGCAGCAAATAAACACAGCTGCTACATCCCTAACGTAATGCAACCCACACAAGAACGTGGATCTCATCTGTGAGTGTGACTGCATTGAACTGGAGGTTGCTGGGGTGCAGTAGGTGACAAGCAGGGACATTGCCAGAACCTCACGTGTCTTCACTGACTGGCTGCAATACTATTGAAGGAGACTACAATACTGAGAACTACAACTACTACAACACTAGGGCTGGAATGACTGTTCTGGCTGCCCTGATGCCGTGTCTTCTACAGCCCTTATACTAAATGCAAAGTGGGCATCACGTCACCTGCTTGACTCCTCCTTTCTTATTTTGAGGTGTAGGACAGCAGAATCAGAAAGTACCACATGAACAAAATTTTCCAAGAATGCATCGGGTGTTTTAGGTTTTGCTGTGTCATTGACCTACCGTAAAGGGAATCTGCCAGGCTAGAAAGTCTGGCACAGAACGGTTCATAAAGTTCCTTGGCTTCTATATACCCCTGCACGTTCATGTCCTTGTTTTCTTTAGAAAATGACTGCACACGGAGTGTATGTAAACATACTTTACCTGCAGCTGAAATGGAAAGGAAATCTACGCTTATTTATATATTTGTTATGTTTGAACTGTGACTAAGGACTACAAAGTTATGTTTCTTTGCATTTCAGATATTTTTTTAAAACTGCCTATTTTTTTTATGCTGGTACAAGAAAAATTTCTATAATAAATGATAGGAAAATTCTGCCAGGCAATTCCTTCCTCCTTGGAACTAGGGATCCCTTATGTGACTGTAATGGTCATATGCAGCATGTTGTGATGTTAGCATTTTGTCTATAAAAGAAATACAGCACCTAGATCTGCTCTCAGAGAAGTTAGCAGGTGACTGACTTGCTATCAACATGTGGGGGAGGAGGATTGGATTAAAATTCTCACAACAGAAAATATATAAGTTCTCCTTTGTATTTCTGACAGGCACTCAAGACATACATTTTATGTGTGTTAGATAAAGAATGCTTTTGTTTATAGGACTAGCAATGCCAAGACAATTTCCCAGCAAAATGTTCTGATTTTATTAATGATTTGTATTATAAGTTCTGCTGGAAGCCTCTGTAAAGATCTGAAGCCATGAATGCATATTAACAATCCCTGCTCCGCAGAATTAAAAATCTAATGAGAGAACACAGGTGGTGGATGTGGAGAATCGGAGGAGTGAGAGATGAATGTGTTTTTTCACCGTAACCTTCCAGTTGATTAATAATGGTGGGAACAGAACTCAAAAATCCAGTTCTGCCACCATGGAGCATCAGAATACCAAATCCTCCCACTGGTCCCTCTTGGCATCTTGATTCATTCAGTTCAAATGCCTGAACTCTACAGGCACCGTTTTTGTTTCTGTACTAAAAGCCCTTCAAGAGAATGGCTATCTGGATTGATTATTTCTGCAGAACAAGCTCTGCCTCTCCCTGCTGGGGAGTTCACCCACGCAGCAAAAGTTCTTCTATCTGTAGCACATCTCGTAAGAATCATTCAAGTGCCAAAGTGCAAGGGATAATGAAGGAATTATTTTAGAAAGAGTTTAAAAAAAACCAAACAAACCCTTTTATAATTTTCTTCCAGTTATAACTCATGCTATGTTACTGGAGAGCCACAGCTGAAAAATGTGTAGTAATATTTATAGGAAAAGCTGCACAATATTTGACTATTTTCATTTAGAACTAATAGAAAAACAGATTGCCTGGCTTTAACAAGGGGCTTTTAGAATGGACCCCTGAAGATATGTCCTACATAGAAGTCAGTTAGTTTGTCCAGTCTTCAAAGGGAAATGATGAATAAGTATGATTTAATAACTGTAACAAGATTAGCTGGAACACTCATGAACACTGATAGTTGTGTAGGGGACAGAATTAGATGACTGAACAAGTAATGAGCATCTCAGATCTCTACGTTCCTCTGGTGATATGATATTGGGCTTATGCACTAGGCTGTGGACCATTTTCCAGGGTAAAAGGTTCATTGGCCTTGAGGCCGTAAACTATGACCAATTGTTCTAAGCATCTACAGTCCATTATATCATAATGTGCATGGGACTCTTATCATGTGAATAATATTCTAGTT
Source organism: Burhinus bistriatus (assembly GCA_013397275.1). Classification (NCBI taxonomy): domain Eukaryota; kingdom Metazoa; phylum Chordata; class Aves; order Charadriiformes; family Burhinidae; genus Burhinus; species Burhinus bistriatus. Next base: position 55,778 of record VYXH01000697.1, on the reverse strand, counting down.
AAATATAATATAAATCATTTTTTTAAAGTCCCTGAACACCAATTTACATGACATATTGTAAAGGCTCCAAAAGAGCCTCTTTCTGAATCGTTACAGTCAATTGGACTCTTAACTGGTGTAGTAAGGGGTTGAGAATCTGAGAATTAAACTGCTCCCAATTAGGCTGTAAAAAGTATTTTATAAATGAGAAACACACTAGTGATTTGAAGCCAAGTTAGAAACAGAGCACTACTGTTTCATGTACAGGACTGAGATGGGAGGGTAAAGGGCAATTTCAAGAATAGTAACTTTATACTTCATATGCTTCTATGTCCAAATAAGCCATTATGTTATTTAAAATCCACCATAATACTTGTATTTGAATGGGGTAAGAACATGACAACCCACTTTATCTGCAAATGGCCAAATAAACACAGCAAGTGGCTCTTTACTGAGAAACGACGTCCAAACTTTGCCTTTCTCAGGGCCACCCTCGTATTTCCAGTCACTGCAACTACTGACAACTCTTTGAACTCTGAATGCATGTGGAAGACGCCTGAATTACTTCAGTAAACATTGTGTGTCCCTGAGTATTTGTCCTTAGCGGTTGTTGCTGGTCCATCAATAACGAAAAGCCAAAGCCCTGATGCATTTCAACCAAAATTGGTCAGGAACGTGTTCAGATAAGCAGGTTCAAAGGGCTTTGAAACAGTTAGAATGTCTCTGAGCTCAGAGATGTGCCCTGCTTAAGACAGATAATGCTGAGGGTCAGAAAAAGTCTCTAGTGATGCAGCTGACCCTCTGGCTCAAAGCTGATGACGGAGTGCGTGGCAGCAAATAAAGCATGGCAAAGGTAGAGCTTAACTAAACTAAGACTACGTCCAGTGGCCTGCCCTTCATTTAGCAGCGGGAGTGCATTTTCTGTGCTCCTGAATGCGTCTTCCTGCTTACTTTTAGCCTAAAAGAAACAACTTTGTGTGCTCCAGCATGGCTCTGTAACATGATCCAAGGGTTTGTCTTCTTTTGAAAACTTCTTTCCCCATCATGCCTTGTTGTCACTGATCATTTACTATGATAGAGCCAAGAAACTGCTGACCCAATGTTATGTTTTGTTACAGGGCTCCTACTTAACACTACAGATAAATGGTCTTATTCAGAAAAATAAACAAAATGAGAGCTGCAGAAATGTTTACATCTCCATAAAAAATTGTAAAAGCTGCAATTGCCTGCACTGCATATTAAATAACGTAGATATCTGAAAACTTTCCTTCTGTCTTTGACTACCTTTGACATTCTGTATGATCACTTAAATATTCATAACCTCAATCTAGCAGCAGATTAGGTGTATTATCATCCTACTGATGCTCTTGCCCGAGCTGAATTGTTTCTTCTGTCCCTGCGATGGATTTAATTTCTCTGTGTTCAAGACCAAACTGAGGCCAAACATTTATTTAGAACAACTGTCTCTTGCAGCAGCCCCCATGAAATGCATTAACTGGACTCTTAATTCTGACTGTAGATGTTTTGCATCTTCTCTTTCTATTTCCTGAGTGCTTCAGGAGAATGAGGAGTCGTTGGCTTTGATAGTCTCAGCTCTACGCTCTAGCCCTTATCCATGTGAAGTCTCGCAGGCAGTATAGCTTCGTACAACGGCCAGTGCTGCAGGGCTCGGGATGGTCTCAAAACGCGAGTCGGGAGGTCACAGAGGAAACAGGCACCCACTGGAACTAAAGGGCGTATGAGGACGCCTCGTTTACCTTGATAGTGCTTTTGGACAGTTTTATGATCCAGAGAATCACATTGAGAGGTACAGTTAACAAGATGGTCAGTTAAGTGTGGTTACAGCAGAGGCGTCCTAGAAATTATGAGCATTAGCATAGTTCCCCTGCCCTCTGAAATTTGGAAATTGCTGACCTCCCTAACTGTGACAAAAGTTAAGACTAATTTTCAGCGTTACAGAGATGTGTTCCCTGAGTCTGTTCTTTAATGCTTGATGCGGTTTGATATCAGCTATGATCAAGTACTTTTCAAGTGTCCACAATTTAAAATGAAATGGTCATTATTATCTGCTTTCGACCTCTATTGCTTATTTTTCATTTATTAATGATAGTGCACAAAGATCATAAAACCACACCACCAGAAAACACAGGTGACTATGGATGGGAACTTAAAAACTATTTGCATTCTTAGCTGGAAAAAATTAAAATTTGGATATTGGCAGAGTTGCCTACTGGCATAATACAATTTAATGGTTATCCTTTTCAATACTTTTTAAATATAGTGGCTGGTTTTGATTTTTAAATTATTACATATTTACATACACACATTTTTTAATCGAGTGTCTGTGTGATTTCTTTTACTTTTGAAAACTCAGGTTGAGAAATATTTTTTCAAGCAGCAGTAGAGAGGGTTATTATTTATTAAAATATTCAAATATTGGATAAACATCGTTTTTTTCACATTGAGCTTGGGAATACTGCCAAGTAGAACAGAAAGTAAAAATACAAAGCTTGAATTTTGTACAGAACTTTGAAAAACACAACAGGTTCCCAGATTTGTAGTGGAAAAAAGAATTTCCCAAAAGATTAATACTTTTCTGTTTTACAGTAAAGTAGATATTCTGATTCGGCTGTAACGTTGTAAGTGATTTAGATCATAACGACAAATGCTTTGATGCCACAGGGAGAGGTACATTACTGATACTTCTTTATACCTCTGTTGGTTCAGTAGCAGTCTCTGGACTATTGACATCTTGTTGGCAAGACCGGTGCTAATGCAATGTATTGCAAAAAACCGAACCTTTTTCTGACTCTTCTGCATTGAAGGCAAGCTGAAAGAAGCACCTGTTCACAATAAAGGAAATATAAGGACATGTAATGACCTTGACATCATTTTTCAAGCCTTCTGGTGGAACCAGCCACTTTATGGAGCTTTGCCTAGAAATGGAGTGCTTAAAATTGACCCCGTGGCCCCGCAGGGAAGTCAATGGTGACATGTACCCACCACTGCAAGTGTCTACCTTAATAGCAACATCTTGTTCCCTAAGACCAGGTTGAGGTGAATTAAGGGGACAGAAATGACCATCCCACTGCCACCTTCTTACCTCTTTCTGGTCCATGGCCACTAGAGGACGACAGCCTCATGTTAGTGCAGAGCCTTTCACTATCATAGCACAAAATGCAATCAATTCTGAATGTTTATATTAAATACTTCTAGACGTTGTTCTCTTGCAGAGAATGTAGAAATCAGTTTGGGGTATGATAGCCACATGTGAAAGGTGGTGGCTCTTTGGGGAGTTACACATGAAATGTTCAAGTAGCAATACAACCAATCAAAATAAATACAAATACTTTTCAGCTCATAAAAATATTAATCTCTTACCTGAGTACACTTATTGCAACAAGAGATCACACGGAGCGTGAATCAATGTACATTCTGCAGTGGAAGCAGTAACCAAAATATGTTCTTATTCTTGTGTTTGGTGACCAGAGAATTCTCTACACTGGAAATCTTATGTGTTGGGGGAACTCTTGTGATTCTCCGCCTGAAGTGATCACACAGTACAAACCTATGGAGAAGAGACTAAATTGATGTTTTGTAACCATCCTGCTATCTGGTCTGGGGAATAGATGGCAGGTGAATTGCCCCCTGCCCACGGATTTAGTGCAACTCAAGAGCTGCTTTATGTTAAGCGAGAAGAATGGGGCCCTGGGAGGTGACCTATCAGCCAAAACTGTGAGTTGGCATTGCTCCCTGACTGGCTTTTGGGGTTTTGTCTTCTCTTTGGGACGATGAACTTTGAAATTAAATGTAAACAAGCTTTTCTCTAACCCCGAATGCAGGCAAAATGAAGAAAGAAATCTTAATTTCTTCCCCCCAAATGGGAACAAGCCTTGGAGGACAAGAGTCGTCATTTCACTAAACTTTGAGGTTAATCTGAAGTGACCTTTCGGTTTCTCCTACCGACTGAAGAAATTAGTTATTCACACAACTTTAATTAAGGAGGCCCAGAATCTTTTTGCTCTTTTTTCCATTTTCTGTTTCCGTCTTACTTCAAATTTCCAAAACTACATTCTATTTACATATAAATACACTGTATATATGTATATGGAGGGTGTGTGTATATATATATAGCAATGAGTATATATATGTAAACAATTGAGCTTGACTTCTAAATTTTTTCTTTTAAAAGAAAGCTACTTCTGAATCATACACAGTGATGTTTATGGTGCTATACTTGGGATGTACTTGGATGTAACTCATGAATCCAGTTCAAACTGACTGGCAATCTATATAGGCTGCCATTTACAGAAAGACTCTACTTCTACTGAATTTGCACTAATGCCCCACGAGGGACCCAGACATTTCTGTTAACCAAAAAGATGAAGTGGGTGCTTTTGACCCCACTAAAATATATATTTTTTTTTTTCAGCTGGTCTGAGATTTGTCCCAGAAATTATGCAGGAAATTCTTGAGGGCATCTTTTTATATAGGCCTTACTACTACAGATTATGATCCATAACAGAAATGTTTCGCTTGGAGTAGGAAGAATTTTCTGGGACATTATCCCTGTGGCTTTCTCCTACTTTCTCTGTGGCATTTTTTTTTAAAAGTTGAACCTCTAGTTATGGCAACTGAGTGACTAAGACTACCCTAACTGATAAAACATAAACGTTAACTGATGCGACATAATTGTACCACTTAGCTTTTCATTATAAGTTAATTTGCATTTTATCTATGAATTGAAATGGCTGAGAGAGTATAGAAAGTTAACTGGAAGTAATGAAATGAACATAAAATCCTTATGGTAAAATAGATTAATGGAAATATTTTGAAAAAATATTATTTATTAAAACACAAATAACAATGTTAGCAACTGTTACTGAAATAATTTTTTTTCCATATCTTTAAATCAGATGTTATTACTTCCACATTAGACATTCAATATTTTGTTTCCTTTTGACCTTAAAATAAAAGCACACTTTAAATAAAAGTAGTTTTAAATGGAGATGTATTAGAAAGGCATATATTAAATTTCATTTATTGATCCATTTCCTTAAAATTTGTTGTTTGTCTAGCCAGTCANGACCTATCAGCCAAAACTGTGAGTTGGCATTGCTCCCTGACTGGCTTTTGGGGTTTTGTCTTCTCTTTGGGACGATGAACTTTGAAATTAAATGTAAACAAGCTTTTCTCTAACCCCGAATGCAGGCAAAATGAAGAAAGAAATCTTAATTTCTTCCCCCCAAATGGGAACAAGCCTTGGAGGACAAGAGTCGTCATTTCACTAAACTTTGAGGTTAATCTGAAGTGACCTTTCGGTTTCTCCTACCGACTGAAGAAATTAGTTATTCACACAACTTTAATTAAGGAGGCCCAGAATCTTTTTGCTCTTTTTTCCATTTTCTGTTTCCGTCTTACTTCAAATTTCCAAAACTACATTCTATTTACATATAAATACACTGTATATATGTATATGGAGGGTGTGTGTATATATATATAGCAATGAGTATATATATGTAAACAATTGAGCTTGACTTCTAAATTTTTTCTTTTAAAAGAAAGCTACTTCTGAATCATACACAGTGATGTTTATGGTGCTATACTTGGGATGTACTTGGATGTAACTCATGAATCCAGTTCAAACTGACTGGCAATCTATATAGGCTGCCATTTACAGAAAGACTCTACTTCTACTGAATTTGCACTAATGCCCCACGAGGGACCCAGACATTTCTGTTAACCAAAAAGATGAAGTGGGTGCTTTTGACCCCACTAAAATATATATTTTTTTTTTTCAGCTGGTCTGAGATTTGTCCCAGAAATTATGCAGGAAATTCTTGAGGGCATCTTTTTATATAGGCCTTACTACTACAGATTATGATCCATAACAGAAATGTTTCGCTTGGAGTAGGAAGAATTTTCTGGGACATTATCCCTGTGGCTTTCTCCTACTTTCTCTGTGGCATTTTTTTTTAAAAGTTGAACCTCTAGTTATGGCAACTGAGTGACTAAGACTACCCTAACTGATAAAACATAAACGTTAACTGATGCGACATAATTGTACCACTTAGCTTTTCATTATAAGTTAATTTGCATTTTATCTATGAATTGAAATGGCTGAGAGAGTATAGAAAGTTAACTGGAAGTAATGAAATGAACATAAAATCCTTATGGTAAAATAGATTAATGGAAATATTTTGAAAAAATATTATTTATTAAAACACAAATAACAATGTTAGCAACTGTTACTGAAATAATTTTTTTTCCATATCTTTAAATCAGATGTTATTACTTCCACATTAGACATTCAATATTTTGTTTCCTTTTGACCTTAAAATAAAAGCACACTTTAAATAAAAGTAGTTTTAAATGGAGATGTATTAGAAAGGCATATATTAAATTTCATTTATTGATCCATTTCCTTAAAATTTGTTGTTTGTCTAGCCAGTCAGTGTATGACAGCTAAAGATAAGGATGAGGATCAGATAAATCTATTTAATAACAGCTGAGCTTTTCACTGAAATGTTGTTTGCCTGTGTTTGTGATTATGAAAATGGATTTTTCACTCTAAAACATTAGGGAGAAAGATTATCGGTTAAGATTAAATCTTTCAAAAACATGTGTCTCCATCATTTTATGGAAACACCTTGTCTCTTAGCTGACCTAACCAGTAGCTCTTTCAAAGTTGCTTGAGCTCATCAACAGACACCTTCATGTATTTTCCCAGACCCCCGCTAGCTGGGCTGGGCTCCAAACCCCCGTCTGGCAAGGAGCTGGGCAGGGCGCTGCCTGGGGGAGCAGGATACCTGGGGGCACAGGATGCCTGGGGGATGGGGATGCTTGGGGGAACAGGATGCCTGGGAGCATGGGATGCCTGGGGGAGGGGGATGCT
>VYXH01000697.1:34018-48355 GCA_013397275.1 Burhinus bistriatus | reverse complement strand
TAGCTGGGAGCATGGGATGCCTGGGGGAGTGGGATGCTTGGGGGAACAGGATGCCTGGGGAAAGGGATGGCTGGGGGCACAGGATGCCTGGGAGTGCAGGATGCCTGGGGGAGCGGGATGCCTGGGGGAACAGCATGCCTGGAAGCGCGGGATGCCTGGGGGAGCGGGATGCCTGGGGGAGCGGGATGGCTGGGGGAGCAGGATGGCTGGCCCGGGGGCAGGCCGCCTGCAGGGCCCCTTGCTGAGCACCACAAGAGGGTGCGAGTGCCCTGCACAGCCACCCTACTGCCAGAAACATTTGTTTTTTGTGAATGACATTAGCAGAGAAAGGCTTTTCTGTAGTATGGAGGAGAGCAGAGTGACCGAGGTGCAGGGAAATGAATCAAATTAGAGGGTCAAAACCTCAGCTTGTTCCCCTGTTGTTGACAAGGCGAGGTCAGTCAGCACCAGCCACGGGCTGTTCCTTCATGGGTGAATGGGTCTTCGAGGGAGAAGGTCTGTTTCTGGATTCTGTAACCCAGCCCATTATAAGGAGGCAGTGGGAAACCCCCTGAAGCTTAGCGAGTCACTGGGAACAGAAAAAATAGCTTGAACTGAATCCCTTTCTAGGACTTTCTCATACTGGAGGAAGTACCTAGCTGGTGGGTAAACATGTCTAGGAAGTAAATTTCAACCTGCAGTAGAAAAGGCGAGCTATCCTAGGGCCAAACAGCCAAAGGTAACACTCTGATGGGAAAAATATTTCCTACTCAAGAGTTCAACAGTATCTCAGTTATTCCTCAGTTGTTTCTCTGTTTCTTGATTATTCCACAGCAGCAGTCAGAAGGGGCACCCAAGCTGAGAGGCATTATTTAAACACACTGTGTGCTCTTCAGCTGCTTGCTCTTCAGGGCAGCTGCCTTTAGGGGCTACTGCAGTACATGCCTCACAGTGGGTACTTCAGATCTGCTTTTCTGATGTTACAGGAAACTAACACAGAAATATATTTTCTACACTCCTCATTTTTCAAGTACTTGGGGTTTTTTGGGACTTTTTTTGGTTTTGTGTCTGGTTTTTTTTTTAATTTTTTTTTATTGGGGATAATTTTTCTACTTTATAAGCACCTTGCTTTCTCATGCCACCTTTCAGTTCTAATTTTTTTATGAGGTAAATGTCAAAGTTTGACCCTGCTGGTTTTAGGGTTGATAAAGCCAGGAGTAAATCACGCTGGAAGTCTCACGGATAAACCATGAGCTAGGGAACAACACCTAAGCTAGGCAATAGCTCTCATGTGCCACATTCTCAAACCCTCTTCTCCCCAAAAGCAGAGCCAACGTTCCTTCCCATCTTTTAATACATCATATTTATTTGTGCATTTATACAGATTTCACAGAGAAGTTGCTTCATATCTGGTCTGTGGAAAGGGTTTTTCTCTATCCTTTCTTAAACACCCCAGGACAATTTTTTGTGAGGTTCTGGAATTGGAAGAATAAAACCAAAATAGATATGAAAGTCCTCTGAAGTACTGATAAATCAATAAGTAAGATATGCAGTTCTAATGAAACATTATTAGTTTGTAAATCTAAAACCCACAGTGACTGCAAGTACTTAATGTGGCATGTTTGGGAGGGACAAATTTTAAGCCAGGCAGAAAACAAGCTATTTAAGTGCTCTGATTTTAGTTCTAGTGGAGTGATTAAAATGTTTCTTAAGAAAACAAAAAGAGAAGTTAATAATTTCTAGAGCTTTGGGAAGTGTCTGAAGATGGCTACAGCTGTTCTACCTGCAACTGGCATTTTATCTGATGAGAAATCCTACTGCTTAGTTTACTCAGTAAATACACGGAAGGAAGGATTTTCCTTGTCACTGCAAGGAGAAGTCAGAAAAATGAAGAAACTGTGTAATGCAGATTCAGAAACTGGTAGTATTTCCTATTGAACAAACTGAACAGTTCATTTCAGTGTTGAAGTTTCTACATTAAACAAATATTGGATCCATTAAAGACTTGATCATGGTCACTTGACAAGCCACAAAAATAGACACATTACAACTATATTGTGGCAAAATTCCATCCTGATCATCATAATGCTGTGACGTACCTTCTATGGGCATTTTCACAGGAATGTAATATTGTCAGTTTTCTTTTTTTTGGGGCTAAGAAGATCCCACAAGACAAAATGTTACCTAAAGCCAAGACCTGTGTGTAAATGGATGAGTAATCAGTTTTTCAGAATTTTGGAGGTTTTATGTGTAAATATAGTTTTAAAAATTTCAGGCATCTTTTGTCCCAAACATTGCATTTGCATCACTTTTAGTGCATATCTACCAGCACTAGCTGTTAATTTTTGAGATGATACTTTGTTTCGATTACTTTGATAGAGACTTTATTTTATTAATAGACTCTTTGTGATACTGTAGAATACCCTCAAGGCTTGCAAAGTGTTGAAATTCTCCGTATTGACGAACGCAGACCTCACTACATGCTTTCCCTTAAATTTCTCAGAATATTAGACATCTGGAAAATATTTACTGGTTGAAGAAGTGTGGGGTAAGACTAGACGCATAACCACAAAAAATGCACCATCTTACATGTGGAAATAAAGACAATGATGATAGAGTTCATTTTCCAAGTATGTTTTAAGTATATGGCATAATTTTACTGCCTATTAAAAGACAAAAAATCTATGACATAATGACTACTTATTCAGAATTCTCTAAAGAAATAATTATATTCACCACAGAGGTTTTACTTAGTTGAAGTCAGTCAGATATCTCACATAGTCCAGTCATGAATGAGTGTGTGGCTGTGTATATATACACAAAAGTGTTGAACATGCATGTATTTTACTACTTCATCTTCTCATTACACTGTGGACAGAAGGATAAGGCTATTTTGGGATGCATTTGGAAAAGATAAGCACCTATGTAAGCACATAGCAAACCTGTGCATAGACATGTAATGCGTAGTTGGATGAATATTCAATCCCTTTGTGTATCCTGGATCCTGTGTATGCTAGCACCATACCACTCATCTGTATGCGGGTTTTTTAGCGTCTGTAGAAATGTGGTAACTTCATGCACCTGTGTAGTTATAGACTTCATTTCCATTTATCTGAGTATGTAACTTCCTAATACATATTCTTCCTCCTTGTAACATGCCCTTCCTCCTTGTAACTCAGCTGGTCTGTTACTTTGGGGTAAAATTCAAAATTGCTTTAAGATATGCTTCTGTTCTTCTTTTTAAAGTTTTCCAGCATTTTTACTTCCTTCCTTCAGGAGGAAGTAAATGCTTTTGTCTTATTGTTGTTAGTGCTGTACCACTCTCCACACCTATAATTTATAGCCTCAATTTCCAATACTGTTTTTTTAAAGTTATTGAAACAGTGGAAAGCTAAAAGCAGCTGTCACTTCGTAAAAAGAAAGCTCTATTATAAATATGTTACTTTTCTGTTAACGCTTCAAAATGCACATGAATTGATACATTCCTGTTTTACATACCGGGAATCCTGGTGCATTATTTTTTAGTTCTGTGACATCCTCATCCTGATGAGGATTTGTATACTGGGAGAAAATACTCTGGCACCCAGACATATGACTGATAAACTTGAAAAAAATAACAGAAAGGCTGAGAGTGGAAGAGAAAGTGATCCAAGTGATTCGGATCACTGAATTTAGAGAAGTCAGACATCTAGAAACAAGGATTTCTGGCTTATGTACAGACAGAAATGGAAGGAAGATGGAAGCGATGGTAAGAGTGGGACTGAAAAAAAGGGGCTTGTGGTGAGTAATCAGCTCCTGGAGCACTGGCACGGAGAAAGGATTAATGTAATCTTTCAAAGCATGGGAAGGTGAATAACATAGCAATTGGGAAACTTTTTGGCTTACATTTGGCTTTTACCTTAGGATAACTGGCATTCTATCTCTGGTTTTGATCTCCATGTTCAAAGAAGGCCATTGGTAACTAAGGAAAACCATAAGAATTATTAAGAAATAGAAAACATGCTTTATAATAGCAAGTTTAAGATGAATCTGCCTATCAAGCTATTCTTTCTCATTGAAAGAAAAAAAATTAAAAAAGGACAGATATAAAGGGAAGATTTTGGAAGGTGTGTGGGGAATAGAAATTTACCAATGGTCTCTTCAGTCTTGCAGGCCAAATTGCAACAAGATCCAGCAACTGGAAGATGGAAGTAGACTAATTCAAAATAGAAATAAATCTTATACACACAGAATAGTTAAAACCACTTGAAGTGGTCCATACTTTGGTTGCTTGTACATGACAAAATTTTACAGTCAGCGTACCACTAACATATTCAACCATTTTCTACAGGCCCCAGAGATTTGAAGAGGACTGCGGCATGCCCCGAATACTCCTGGAAGCTCACTCCACTGCTCCTTGACCTGGCAGTGGCTGCAGTTGCTTTTGGTCCTTTGGAGCAGCCAGTGTTTGGCAATCTTCCCTTATTCCAACTTCATTTATATCAGTGAAGTTGACAGCTTCTCAGAGGTGGCCACTCTGAGATGACAGCTTGATAAAATTGTTAAGAAAGACCTGCCTCCTGTTTCAGAATTAACATGTGCTCTATCTCTGCTTCTTTGGACTTCACTTACTAGCTTTGTGATTCCTCAGACTTTCTGAAAAGTAAAAATACTTTATACAAAAAATGATTAATTTGGAAAAGGAAATAAACTCCGAGACATTTTCCATGTAATTCAGAACATTTGCTAAAATTTAAAACCTGCTTTGAATGAAACAAGGACTTTATACTAGCTCCTCAACAGTTATTTGGCACAGAGATACAGCTCAGGAGACAGTTCGTGTATGTGCTATGATTGAAGGAATAAGCTTTTGGGAGCCTCAAATGGCAGAAACAGGCTGATTAAACAAGTGGAAATAGAATTCAGAAGTGAGCAAATAGAAAATGAAGAAATGCATCATGAAAAAGTTTTACTTTCTGATTTCCTATGTAGAAAAACCCCCAAAATCTTTACCCTGCAATCTGATCTGTATGGGCATGACCTCACCCAGTATTTAAATGGCTATAGAGGACAGCCCCCATTTTATGCAATTTTGCACAATGAAATGGCAAGATCCACTAAAGTTAAATTCTTCTCTGTCTAGTTATGACAAAACTGTTGATGAAAGCAGTGGAAGTTTCATAGGAGCGAGGCAAATAATTTGGGTTCTGAAAAGCTTCCGGACTATAAATTCAGGGATTGTTCTCAAAAGACTCCAGCATCCATTGAGGCTTATGAGAACTTAGAGAACTCATCAATTTGTTGTAGGTGTTCAGCATCAGACAAATCACTACAGTGCTTTACGCAGCAAGAAATACTAAGTTTCTTTTGTGAGTAGTGAAATAAACTACCATCTTCTGAAATCTTTCAAAATTTTAACAGACAAGTGCGGTATGAGAGAACGTGGTACAATTCACTGTGAAATAGTATTGTCTTCCCTTTAAGGAAGGAGAGTAACAAAGCATGAAAAAAGGCCTATATTATACAAACTTGGTGGTATTCCTTGTATTTAGTACATTTGGACATTTACTGAGGATATTCAGTATTTTGACCATGAGGATGCTTCCTTAGGAAACATCTGGTGCTAACTACAACTGGAAACAGCTTTCTAAAACAGATGGACCACTGGTCTAGTACAATGATATCTTTGTTCTCAGTGAGTAAATTCAGGCAGATAAAGAGGAAGGAAACAGAGTACACACAGAGTGAGGTCAGAAAGCAGCATGCCTCAGAAAAGTGTCTGCAAGATATGAATCAAAGATAAATGAAAACAAGTAGAGGAGAAATAGTCTTCAGTATTGTACTAACATATGTGTGAACAGAATTATTCCCATGCTGTTTTTGTGGATCCCCACCATCCGCTTTGCAGGGGATGATGCAAAGTTCTGTCCTTAGTTCTCTTCCTGACACAAAATCTAGTCCCATCTGCAACCACAAATTCAACTACCATCTCTTTGTGGAAAACCTTTGGGCATACCTCTGTGCTGCAGCCTTGTCATCGTCAATCTTGATGTATTCTCCACCATTTCCACTGGTAGTTTGGCTGTCAGTCTGAGATCAGCATGACTAAAGTAGGGCGCTCAGTCCTACCCTAGACATGTCTGATACACTTGTAAGGCCCTTGTGATCTCAGTTATGGTCACAGTTTCATCCCATCAGGCCTTGGCTATGGAATTGTGCAGGACTTTTACTCATTTGTGGTGTTGCAGCCTTAGGCAGGTCTTGAGCTTTACATTGACTTGGCCATGCTATCAGTCTGGGCCAACTTACAGCTTATGGGGAGATGCAGGGAGCTGTTTTAACTTGGGGACATTAGTAAAAGGGAACAATTTAGGTTGTTACTACCCTTTGTGCTTAGCTACTGTCTTCCCTGGGAGCATAAATCAGAAGCTGCTGCAAACCTGTTCAATGTGCTTTTTATAAAAACCCATGTAATTCTTGGAGAGTTTTGAAAGGTGTTGCAGGTTGAAAAATTGTTGATTGAACTGTGTTCTGCTGTTAAAGGGGGTTCAGAAGACAATTGTGAGAGGTGCTTATTTTTATCCTGAGCTTCTGCTATAAACAGTGTTCTCAGGTAGTGACCAGTGAAAAATCCAAATCTGAGCTTAGAGCTATTACAGACCTTTAATATATTAACATAATGAGCAATCATCAGAGAAAAGAGCTTCTACAAGAGGGAGAGGCCTTTGTATTTAAATGCATGCACTAGTCTGAGCTTGTGTTCAGCAAGTCTAAGGTTTCCACTTCCAAAAGGCCAATTGCTGTTGCTTTATGTGTTCTTTTTGAAAAGTGCAGTATTGCAATATTTCCGTCTCCTTTATCACTTGGATCTCAAAATCCTGGTTCATTTGTGGCCTGCTTTTCTTCTGATGTTTTAGGTAAAGAAAAAAGACAGGTGTCTTTTTTATTCTTTTGGGGGAGAAGTTGTTGTGCTTGCCACTCTGTACTAAACTGCCTTCCTTTAATTTAAGGAGCAAGGAACAACTTCATAAGAAATTACCACTTTTCGGTGCCAATCTGCAATGACATAGATGTAGTTTATATGCAAAAACTTTAGCTCAAGTGTTTTTTTTCTTGCAATGTATGTTCTGTTTGATCATTTCTTATAAAAAGGGGTTTTGGGAAAATTTTTGATACTTCTGTTTTCATCACCAGTGACCATATAATCAAACAGTCTCATTGTAAGACTTACACTAAACATTTCAGAAAAAATAGTGCAGTGACAAACAAAGGTCTTGATTTCTTAGCTGTTTAACTGTCCATTCAACAGTTTAGCACCAACCTGAGGTTGCATATTCAGCAATTATATTCTCTAATAATTCTGTTGCTAGTTAGTGAGAGTGGTAATACAGAACCTGTTTGTAATTTTCCCAACATGTAGATATGGAATTTATGCCGTGGTCAGACCAAAGATTTGGCATAGATTACACTATAAATTCTTCTGTTTGGGATTTTCTGTATTTTTGAGCGTATTTACACATACAGTATCTTGGTCTGATCTTTGTTCTGCCTGTGTAGGTTTCTGTGTCCTACAAAATACACTCAGTGACATTGAAGGTGGGATTCAGTTCTGCCAACATGATACTGTACATGTCTAGTTCTGAGACTGTCCTCTAGGTTTCAAAGATGAAACGGCAGAAACTGTCTTAATTCACGTAACCATTTAAAATATGTACTTTAGGACAAGATAGTATGTCTAGAAGTACCTCTCTTTTGAGATGCCCACTTTTGAGCAGATTGATCTTACACTGAATGTCTGGCATTTTCAGCAGCAGAAAAGATATTTTGTGAAACAACTACATAGCTTATATTTTGGAGGGATTTTTTTTCTTTACATTCAACTTGTGAGGAGGAACAATTGCCTTGCTATATGCTTTCAGTTTTACTTGGCTGTGTTCAACTAGATATTTCTTCAAACTTGCTACTGTATCTTCAAGTGTCACATAGACCATGCATAAGTGACCACCTTCTGGGTTATTTTTGTTCAAGCTAATATTCCGGTCACTGGATGTAGCTGTCACTGTGTACTGCTTGTGAATAATAAAATCTTCTTAGTGTTTGATCACCTCTGTGCGAAGTGCTGTATAGTAGTTTTCATTGTATAGAATGCATATATTTTCCCCCCTTTTAAGTATAATCTGTTCTTTTCTGCAGTTTTTTTTGCAGAAAGATTTTGCACTGTTAAAGTATAATAGCTCTGTCCCAAGTCAGGACACTGCTTATACTTTCATGAGTGTAAAATTCTTCAGCGCTAGTTCCTCCTAGGTTTTGTTTACAGAATACACTATAGAGCTTTCAGTTTTATATGCTCCCACATTTTGCTGGGCATCTGTGTCTTTTTGTCCTAGGTGTAGAAGAAATTGTTTTATTTTGCCTCAGAATACTTCAAACTGATCTAGTTATGTTCTGAAGTCTGGCAAGTTTTAGTCATGTTTCTTAAATGTGAATTATCATCTTTTTAAGCAGTTATTTCTTCAGCAAGGGTTTTCTGATCTCCATTACTATCCTGTCTTGTATGACAGATTCTGTAGTTCCTCCAAAACTGCATGTCACTCTCAGCAGTCTCAGATCTGTTATGATCACTTCAAAAGTATCTCCTTGCTGGATGCTTATATAAAATTGACATGGCTTAGAAGTTTTGCTCTTTCTAACTATGCAATAATCCTGACACTTTTTGGCAAATTAATGTAACTGGCTTTTCTTTCTCGCTTAGCAGTATATTAGCCAACAAATATGCTAGTGCTATATTAAAAAGCCCCACTTTTGTTCATTGTTTTGGTCAGAAGAGCTCTGCTTGCTCTGCAAATAAATCAGATGATTGGTTTTGGAACACTTTGCATTTCTCCAGTACTTACCTAGAGAGTTCTAGCTGCAGCAGTAGCCTTAGCTGTATTTCGCTCTTCGCATTGTCTTGGTCCTTGGTTTCTATACACGTTTATTCTTTTTGTTTTTCCACTGACTTCTTGCTTATGTAGGCAGTTTTTAGGTGCCTAGATGCATTTGGAAACCTGACCCATTGTCACCAAATTCTCACCTGCAGAAAGAGCTGAATTGGTGAAAACTGAAATTTCGTAGGAGAGACAGGTAGGAAAGCCTGTGCCGCCATAGGGCAATACAGCTATTAGTCTGGTCTAATTTGTGATTTTAATGATAGTTTCTAATTCTCCAAATCCTCTGCAAATTCAAGAGGCTACAGGACAACAAGAGGCTACAGGACAACATCAGGTCAGAACTTCTTCACAGTCCTTTACATAGCAAGGCTTATTTTCATTCCATTGCCAGGAATCGAAGCTGGGAGAAGGAAAGGAAGAACAAGTGTAACAGTAATGGGAAAAAATAGACTTTGATATTAGAAAAGAAGAGGAAAGAGTATTTCTAATTCTTTTATTCTTCTGTACGTACAAAGGAAAAGTCTTCAGCAACAAAACATCCTTTTGCAAACAATTTTAATGCAGATATTTTAACAATCTTTGCAAGGAACATCACCATTTTCTAGTGACATTGGCTTTCATGCCATGACATTTAGACTGATTATTCAAAAATGGTAGTACAATAGATCTGAAACAAGTATATGGTTTGAATATGTGGAGTACAAAATTTTCATGACTCATTGAGTGCTTGGGTGATACAGCCCCGTGAAGGGCCTGTCAAGGCTGAGGAAACTACCGATGAACATTGACAATTGCCTGAGTAGGGGCCTCCGCTGTCTTTCTTGCATCAGGTCCTTTTTCAACCATTGTTCACAAAAGCACTGCAGATAATGTTCTGTTCTCACACTGGAACGTCATAAATATCTAAAGGAAAATTTAAACGTCACTGTGTGAGATTACTCTTTGTTGGTGACAAGAAACTTTCAACTGATATTTAATCAATTTTTGGACTCCCAGATTTCAGGTACTATGTTAAACTTTTTGCAGCAGTTGTTCTGAGTATTGCACTGCTGAAGTCACTGTCGGTTGCAGTTTCTTGTACAAGAGTTAATTTTGGACTTCCTGTCATCCTATATTTTTAACCTTTTTAATTTTCTCGTGCTATTTTTATGCATATTATCAGATTGCCTAAGAAATAATGCACATTCCAATACCAGTCCCAGAATTACATGGTCTAATTTTGAAGCCACAAAATTTACTGTCTCAGTGATTCCATTAAACACAGCTGCCATTAAGGAACAAAGACTCATCATGCCAAATTTGTTTAAATGAACATAGATGTTTGTGATAATAAATAACTTGTCCTGAAAGTCACTCTGTTCACCAGCCATATTCCCTTCTTGCCACAAAAAAATGGAGTAGATCAGAGCACTTGATCTTTAATAATGTGGAGCAAGATGGAGCTACCAGACAGTGTTCAATAAGATGGGAAATATGTTCAATATTTTGTTACTGTTATCACCTTTTCTGATCTATTATATTGCACAGGTTGATTAGATCACGTTGGCGTTTTTAGCTCAGATAGTCTTATCATTAGAGATATGGAAATGATGGTCTATTGATGATCTCACATTATAAAAGGCACTTCATCGCTACCAAAGCAAACCAGGAAACAATTTATATAGTAAACTTCAAACATAGCAGAGGAAGGAAAGTTTAAAACATAAAGATGGTTACCAATGCCACATGTCCACCAATAATTTGCTTCTTAATTAGCTGTTAATATCAAGGTACTTTTCTGATTATGCTTTTAACTTGTGGGATTTCCTCCATTCCCAGAATGGTTGCTAACTTCTGCATGATATGTGGAAGGCAGTTGTGAGTCTTTGGCTATACTGTGTCTTCCCAACTAAGTATATTTCTTAAACTAAGAAAACTCCCCATGGTAGTCAAAGACCTCTGGTTAGATGATGACTGAAAATCAGGTTTCTTCCTAGAGTAGATAGCATGATATTTAGTAACCTTCAAGGATGTCAGAACCACTGCTTCTACTTTGACTTTATGTTGTGTATTGAAGAACTCAAAAATACCCAGCTACATCTCTTTAACACATTTTTATATATCTTTTATGTTCCTGTTGAGCAACTTAACTCATGGAGTTTTCACTTCCATATGTAGTTCCCAACTTCCAGCTTCATCAGATGCCTAATAGTACCTGAACTCAAGGCTTTATAGTGATTAACAGCGTGAATTAGCACAGCTCTTATGAAACCAGGGGTCTTTGGACAAGATGTAAGACTCTCAAAATGAGCTTAGCTGTTCCAAGGGCACAGTCAGCAGAATATGACTTTTAGATTTCACATGCGTGATATTCAAAGCTAAAGTGAAGGAAATTGCGTCCTAAAAATAGCGCCATGGCTAATATTGCAACTGTATTAGTGCTGTGTTCTCTGACCAAACCTGATCTACTATTTCCAGAAATTCCCTATTACAGGGCTTTTGTAGGCAGGAATAGGAAAGAAAGAAATACGTTCACTGAAGTGGGAATTAATATAGAGTATCTTTTCTTGTTAGTTTTATTAGATGTTACATGTATTATTGAAAAAACCTCTAGGGGTCACCTGAAGTGGAATTTTCTGTTCCTTAATATCCTGCTGCAAGGTCCCTGGGCTCTGGCAGGAAAGGGCTTGTCACAGAAGGGACATGTTCATTAGAATTTCATATTTTCTTGTGCTGAAGGAGCTGGAGACTTTTCCCTTTAAGCAAGATCCCTTCATCCCTTCATTGTTACAGGGACTAATACTATTTAGTATTTTCATTAACGACATAAACAGTGGGATTGAGTGCACCCTCAGCACGTTTGCAGATGAGACCAACCTGAGTGGTGCAGCTGATTTGCTTGAGGGCTTGAGGGCTTGAGGGCTTGCCATCCAGAGGGACCTTGACAGGCTTGAGGAGTGGGCCCATGCGAACATCATGAAGTTCAACAAGGCCAAGCACAAGGTCGTGCACCTGGGTTGGGGCAATCCCCAACATGGATGCAGGCTGGACAATGAGTGGATTGAGAGCAGCCCTGCAGAGAAAGACTTGGGAGTACTGGTGGATGAAAAACTGAATATGAGCTGGCAATGTGCGCTCACAGCTCAGAAAGCCAATCACATCCTGAGCTGCGTCAGAAGAAGTGTAGCCAGCAGGTGGAGGGAGGTGATTCTGCCCCTCTACTAGCTCTGGTAAGACCCCATCTGGAGTGCTGCATCCACCTCTGGGGTCCCCAGCACAGGAAAGACATGAATCTGTTACAGAAAGTCCAGAGGAAGGCCATGAAAATGGTCAGAGGGCTGGAACACCTCTCCTCTGAAGAAAGGCTGAGAGAGTTGGCATTGTTCAGTCTAGAGACACCTTATTGGAGCCTTTCAATACATAAAGGGGGCTTATAAGAAAGACAAAGAGTTTTTACCAGACCCTGTAGTGATAGGGACAACAATTTTAAACTGGAAAAGGGTAGATTTAGATTGGATATAAGGAAGAAATTTTTTATGATGGGGGTGGTGAACAGGTTGCCCAGAGAAGTTGTGGATGCCCCCTCCCTGGAGGTGTTCAAAGTCAGGTTGAACAGGGCTCTGAGCAACCTGATCTAATGGAAGAGGTCCCTGTCCATGGCAGGAGGGGCTGGAACTAGATGATCTTTAAAAGTCCCTTCCAGCTCAAACCATTCTGTGATTCTATGACCAAGGCAGGTGACCATCAGCTCCCACTTTAATTTTCTGTATAATCAGAATGAATGGGTTAGAGGAAGTCTAAGGGCAAAACCTGCATGAACACAAGAACAGGTGAGAGGGAAAGACAGGAATGTCCTTTTCTGTGAATGGCAATGCAAAACCTTATTTGCTCTTATACTTAATGTCCTTCACCTTTTCAGCACTGAGTGTTCCTGCCTGTGGGAGTGGGGCTAGCTATCCAAAGGAAAGCTTTTGGGCTTTTAAGTAGGGGAAACATATAGACGGGCATGTTTGGAGAGTAGAAGCTAGGGGCAATGAAAGCCTCCGACCTTCCATGTGTCCACAGTTAAATTCTCTTTAGCTGTTTCCTTTCTGCATCCCCTTTGTGGAGAGCTGACATGTTCCTTCTGCACAAGAAAAGAGCAGAGCTCTTAAAGGGCTTGAAGAGCTCAACCTTCTTCACCTGTTTTTTCAGCTTATTTTGTCTTCTTCTTGGGGATTCAAGAAACCCACAGAGCTGTCTGTCCCCAGTATGCTCACACTCCTCTGCTAGTGCCTCCTCTCATCCCATCAGCTCAGCCAACAATAGCAACAAAACAAAGAGCAGAGAAAGTGAGGAATAAGCTGAAACTCATGGCACAAGAACAGGAACCAGTGCTGTACGGAGGAAAGCTGCTTGTGAAACTGGACTGACAAGGCTTTGTGTAGGGAAGAATTACTGAATTGTCTAGGTAATGGGGAAGGGCAAAATAATTACTTGGTATTTCTTTTCTGGATTTTTAGATACATTCACAAATATTTAGGCATAGCTAGCAAAGAGAAAATTGAGGAGGGAAGGAAAGAGAAATGAAAGGTAATATTTTTTTCCTTCTTTTCCATTCCTTTAATGTATCTCACCTAAATTTGCTTGATATTTTCCAAAATTTTTACCCTTCACTCACTTCTTCCCTGCCCTGATCATTCTCCTTTTTTTGTGTAGTAGGTTATATGGCAAAGCAGTGTCTTTCAAATGTTTGAAAAGAAGTTCTTTTCCTTGAGTCTTGCTGCCAGTCTCCTGATTATGAGACCCCTGGACTTAAATCCACACTGCATATGTTTCTTCTTTAAAACTTCTCTACAATTAAAAAAAAATGTTGATTTACAATTAGTAACTTTAGTGTTAGCATGCAGCTTGAATTCCCATTCTCCATCTAAAAAAGTCAATTAAGCTGTCAGTTACCACTTCTCAGACAAAATGGCAGCAGTTCAATTTCTTCAGGTCTGGGGAATATGCAATAGCTGTAATTACTGGCTACAAGTGTTTACATCAGCCAAAAAACTATTAGCCTCCTTTAATTGCTGGTAGCAACTCGGTTTCCCCATTGCAAACAATTAATACCATCTGTTCTCACCCCACAGCAGTCTGTGACCCACTTTGAACTTTTTCATGGGCCCTTAGGGGCCATGTTTGTGAAACACAGAGATTTAAAGAAGTCAAAGTGGTATTATGGAACAGAAAAGAAAATGTTCTACAGTGTGCTCATGCAAGGAAAGAGGTATCCCAAACTGCAGCAACACTTGCCTCATTTTCACTAACTAGAGTTAGGACAGTCCAAATAAGAGCTTCAAAATCACCTCCCTAGGTGTGACTAGAGGACCCAGGACCACGTGTGATGTGTCAGAACTTCTTCTTCTTTCCCTCAGCTCTCACACTAACACTACCAATGGTTGTATTTATGTGATATTCTGTGGTGAAATACATTGCTGCTTCT
>VYXH01000697.1:6275-33948 GCA_013397275.1 Burhinus bistriatus | reverse complement strand
TTTTTTCTTTTCTTCTTTTCTTCACTATGTTGTCTGGACTGAGACACTTTGCAAATTGTGATGTAATTCAGTAATGAATGGGTAGTCAGTGGTGACAGGATGATGCAGGTGAAAGTTTGGGTCCCATCAACGTATATTTGACTTGTGTGAATATGCTGTTGGAGGGAGGGCGAAATCAAACTCGTTTGAACATTGTTTTCTTCAGGCAGTTAGTGGCTGTCTGTCCACATGTTGTCCTCTGTAACACCTCAGCATCAGCAACATAGTAAGGTCCACCTCTTCTCTCCAAAACTATGAAGTACTTTTTTTCAGACTATGTAGATGACATTTTTATCTGGAGTAGGGCACAAACTAAATTTTTTCATTTATCATCCATTTGTTCTAAGAGCTGATATTGTACTGTCATTATTTCTTGCTCTTGGATGCCATTTTGGGGGGCAATGGAGGTAATGAGGATACACTGTGGGTTTTTTTAACGACAATTTGGTGAATAGCTTTTAATTCCCAGTCCCTTTTGGAATTACCTTTAGTTTGCTGGGGCCTGTTTAGAAGTAATGGATATAAATGTCAAACAGCAATATCCATGTTCTCCTATATCTTATCCTCTCAGAGGCAGAAATCAATCTCTGCTCCTTAGTTCAAACCTTTGATAGTAATGCAACAAAGCCATAAGAGTGGCTTGATTTCTTATTGCTTTCCTGTCTCTGTCTAGCTTTCCATCTGGAAAAAATATTTAATAACCAATTTTCAAAACAGTTGTTGAAAGTCTCTCTTGATTCCCTTCTACAGGTGACAGAACTTAAAGATGACCTTGTCAGACTGAGGTATCCTGGTGCCGCTATCAAAAAACCTCATCTGATGCAGCAAAGTGCCAAAGTCTTTTGGCTGCACATAGGGAGAAGCTTTTGTTTTTCTTATGACTGTATAAGGGATTATTGGCCCAGGTTTGAGAACCTGGCAGGGAGAATTTCTGTACTCTGGATAAATGTCAAAATATAAGCAAATCCCCATACAACATACTGTAGATTCCTGGTTACTGTTGCTGGCTGCTACTGAAGCTCATTTTATTTCACTATGACCTAGAAATGATTCCAGCAATAATCTAATAGCTCCTCCCCCACCACACATATCCACCCTGGAACTCAAAGCAAACTATTTGCTTTCTACAACCATTTCTACGAACACTTTTGTTTTCAGTAATTTTACTTTTCAGCTAAGTCTCTTCTAACTAACTGTAGTCTCTGAAGTTAACAGCATATTTGTCAGGTTGTGTCTGCTTCCAGAGTGATAACACCTGATGTTTACAGTTGATGCCAAGGAATGGTACGCAGAGAGGCTCTTGCTTATACTTACTACTATAACAACCAAGGTCAGCTAACTTTTTTATGTGCCAAGTTGGAGGACTGGAAGAGGAAGAACATAAAGAGGTAGCACTTGTGGGGAGGAGTGGACAGGACAGGGGACCCAAAACTGACCAACGGGGTATTCCATCCCATCTGCCTCATGCTCAGTATAAAAGCTGAGGGATCAAAGGCGTGAGCCTCTTTCTTCAATGGCTGGTGTCCGAGGAGGACTCTGTTCATCTGCCTTTGATCCCGATCTGTGTCTTCCTGAACCCAGTTCCTGAAGCCAGTTCCCATCCATGCTGAGTCTAGGACTAGGACTTCCCCAGTGCCTGCTGGCAACGTGATCATTGTCCTGGGAGCTTGATATTGTTTTTGTATATATTGTATATATTTCACTATTTTCTTATTGATATTATTATCTTTTCTTTTTTATTATTAATATTTCATTAAAATAGTTTAGTTTCTTTTCAGCCCAGAAGTCTCTCTCCCTTATTCTCCCTTCCTTCTCTTTTGAGAAGGCAGAGAGGTTAAAAAGAGAGGTTTAGGCTGGGCTGGCCACTAAACGAATGATACGTAGCCAAGCAATAGGATAAGGCACCTGATGCAGCCTGGGAAAGCAACACCCTTAAGCATCAGGCAGCACATAGATGAGGGCATGGAAGTGCCTAGAAGCTCAAACATCTTATGAAGGGGCAAGACATCAAATGTGGGTGGGAGGTGGGGGAAATGATTCTGCTTAGACTGTCTAGAGCTGCTTGGTGGGTTGGGCTGCCTACGCTCTCTGTCTGCTTCCAGGACCTTATGTCTCCTTCTGTCTGCCTGCCCACCCCAAGAGCCCTGACTCTTCAAGGACCATTTTGACCTGCCAGCTAATTATTTGGGACTGCGTACAACAGCATTGTGGTACATCTGCACGTGTGTTGTTTCTCACAGATTCTGGTCTGTAATGCTCTAACCCCTCAATAGAGTATTACTGCATATAAACTTCATTTTGCTAGTTACTATTAAATATGGTTTGGGACAGAACATTAAGTATGTACAAAGGAAATCGCAATGGTGGTAGTATGTGCATAGTACTGTTCAAAGCACTGTATGTACTGCACATATTCTCCTTGTGTTTTAATAAACCCAGAGGTCGTGTTTTTGCTGTTATGAAAGTGGGAAACCTAAGAGGTTGGTTCTAACTCATCCCGTCTATGTCATCAGCTCTGCAAGCTTTACCCTGAACATTCATTTAGTTAGGAGTCTGAAAAAGATCAGCATTCACAAGAAAGACAATGCCACTAAACATGTTTATCCAAAGCTTGTCTAATTTTCAGTAGGGTTGCTTGGGTTTTCCTCTTTTGTCTTCACTCCCTTTTGACACTTTCTGTAGATAAATGCAGGACCTCCTTATATATTATATCAGACTACTTTAGATATATATATATATGAATATTTGGAACCCAAATGGAAAGTAATTTGACTCGTCTTTTCTGGGCATACTGCTTGCTTATATTTTTGATTCCTTTTTAATGCTGTGAAGGATCATTGCTCATTTTTGCTTGATTTTTTTTCTTTTTTGTGTTGTACTTGTGCCACTACCCAGCAGTATCTAATTAAAAACAACGCTTACATAGGAAAAGTATCTCTGATTCCCCTAAAAGGAATTCTGTGTTCTGAGACACCAGACAGTTTTGGAACCACACGTTTTTATGCAAAATGAGATTTGAAAATAAGTAATTTGTACAAATGAGACAAAACCTTCAAGTTTGAGAAATCAGTTTCATAAGAAAGTGTTTTAAAATAAATTGTTAAAAATAATACATTGTTCTAAAACTTTCATAAGAGTGGAAACAGTTTGGATGGCTGCAATGCAAATAATTAAGATTAATATCTGACTACTTCTTCAGTGGCTGTGAACAGTGGGCATTTTTCCAGGTGGACAATATAGCACATTTGGCATGTCTCTAATAAAAGGAAGTCATGAATAACTCTGAATAGCAGTTGCGGTAGAAGTCTGAAGAGCAGGAAGGATAAGTTTATTAATAGTTTCAATTCACAGTTAAAAAACTTTGTAAATTGGACAAAGGATTTGCTTTCCAGTAATGTCCTATGTGCTAACAGTGATCATATCTAATCATATTTAAAACAAAAATGCCAAGAGAAACTTCAAAGTTATTACATATCTTTTTCTCAGTAACAGCTTCTATTATTTTATTAGAAACAAAGACTTCTTTACCTCCCTTAGGCTCCTATCTGGATAAGATTTGGATCAGACAGATGAGTAATCCTGATTCGTAGCCGTCTTGGTGTTGTGATTATAAAGTCATAACTAAGTGCTCCACCATTCAAGATTAAACAAAAAAGTGATAGAAGTAGATCATCTAGGTCTATAATCTAGGGAATCTATTGTTCCGTTCCTGCTGGAAAACCTTTATGTAGGTGATAACACTACATAAAGAAATCGGGTTTAGCTTCCAGAGCTAGTTCCTTGGCTGCTAATGAAAGGCATATGTAAATAATGAAGATTATCTTTTGCTCTAAGAAGTTAACATGACATTTATGTCATATATAATATGCTTTGTAACTAATTGTTTTGAATTTCATTCAACCATTCTCATGCTATGTGGCTTGTTGGCAGAGAGCTTGAGCAATGTGGTAAAACAATCATGTTCAGTACCTAGGTACCAAAATTGGAGAAGTGTAGTCTAAATTTCTTATGTTCAAGGACGGAAAAAGCGTGTGGCATTATATACTAGGGTGTCTTCTAGCAAGATTGTGGTTTGGCTTCTACTTTCTCTCTATTGCTGGCTCAGTCTTCCGATTGTAAGATTTTATTTAAAAATAGTTTTTACTATATTTTAATTAGGTTGTTTAAAGATGTTTTTACTTTGTCCTTGAACTTTTAGGTGGGCTTGCTCTATAATAATTTCACATTTTAGTTTCTCAGTATTTATTTTAGCTTGCATACTATTAAGAACGCCAGTTTCCAGCAGTCAGGCCAAGTTTCCAGAAGTGTTCAATAGTTTCATGTGACACAAGTTTTGGGTGACCTATCTGAGATACTTTGTTCTCAGAAACATTTAGGACCCTTAGCTGCTATTGAAACCAAATATTAAGGAAGTGTGTTAGATGCAAGTGTGTCAGCTCACTCTGGATGTCAGAGGGGTTCCTTTAATGTGTCGTTAAACACTAACCTACCCCAAATCCTTCTCCTGACTGTGTGAAATTGATTCCAAAATCATCATAATATTTGACTACTTATGCAGCTCCCAAGGGTTTGGTCATACATCAGTACATCATCTCAGCAAGTACAGAAGACTCATTGGTTTGTTCCTCATCCTTTTATTTTTTCTCTCACATGAGCACATACTCACACATGCATGCATATCTATTAGAGATCAGTAGACACTGACTATTAACTGTTACTTAGATTATGGAACAGTCACTTGCTTTTAAAATTCATTGCCAGTAGAAGTAAGGAATGTGCCAACATTGGGGACTTTTAAATCTAAATTTAGAAGCTACTTATTTCATTCACCATTTTTAAAATATTTGTTTTGGGTCTAGCCTGTGGCTTGGCAGTTGTACGTGGCATGCTTCAGTGGGAGGAAATCAAATTTCAGAAAGACTAAAATTTACTGGATCCCCAGAATTCAGTTTGAGAACTGAACTTGCGTTCTGATTTAGGATCCCCAGCTTGCAATTTTCTTGGATCGCATTGAGCCTCCGCAAGCCTGGGGTCTGGGGACAGCCCCAGAATGTGGGTTCTCTAGGGAGAACCTTTCTCCCCTGAAGTAAGCAATTTCCAGAGTGTCCTAATCTTCACCTGTGGTCATTTTTCTTAATAGCACATTGAATATGTAGCTTGCTCTTGGGTAGCTTGGATTGAATATGCAGAAGAAGGGGGGGTGGGAGGGGAGGAGAAAGGTGGAAAACTACCTTTTAGCTAGCTCAGAAACAACTGAACCTTCATACATCAACCAACCAACCTTCTTTATTGTGGACAGCTGCTGTATTAGGACAAATGATGTGGAAGAGGGACACTGTGAAACTAAATATGAAGGCGATGTTAATAAGCTATTAGAGGACATATAATAATGATCACAAGAAGGCAGGATATTTAATAGTTAAATGTTTTTTTGAGTAACACTAGAACAGCAGTACTAAACCTCCTGCCTATTTCTTTATATATGCTTAATGCTATAAATAGTAGTACGTATGATGTTATAAATGTATTTAAAGCCAGGTAACATGCAACATACCTGAATTCACTTTTAAATATTGAAATCTTAATACGATCCTAACTGGCATAAGCTCTGTTCTTCTTGCACTGACTTCCCTTTTAATCTCTTTCTCTCCTAGCCTTTCAGAAGTCAGTTCAATATACCAGGTTACATGCCCTCTCTGAGGCTTTCCTGAGCAGTTGCAATAAGATGGTGTGATAGCTCTTTGAATGCTGTCATCAGTCCCTGGTATATTTAGCTGTCCAGTGAAGATAAGCTAGCGATCATGGGTGAGTAGCGTAACGGCGTCCCTACGTCATGGCAGAAGCCAAAATAACCTGACAAATAGTAGCAATTTTTAGAGTTTCAAAATGAGCAGTTTTTGTAATGTTTAGCACATGTTCTTTGATCGGCTGCATCCACATCAGAGCGTATCGCTGCCTAGGAGGAAGCACATGCTTGTTTTCATTAGGCTTTGCAATGGTTTATTCCCAGCGTGCTGTCAGGTTTCAATACAATGAAAAAGTAGTAGTCAGCTCTCCTGGGACACACTGGTCTCTTAGGTGAAAACAGAACATCTGGAGGGAGAATATCTGAGCAAGGGGCAGGTGCTATTTAGCTGATGCAGCAGGATTTTACCAGTCAATAGAAACCTTGACACACTTCCCTCCTGGGCAGCTGGGTTAGAGCCTTGCTGCCGGATACCACCAGATAACAGCACTCTTGGCTCTAGCTGGAGATAAGAGTAAGGAGTGTGTCTGATAAAATCCAGGAGGAACTGGGTGCATGAGGGGGAGGGCAAGATATGACCAACAAGGTTACGTTAACAACAATCCTAAAAAAAATCTTTGTGGAGGAAAGCATGATTATCACTTTCTTAGATTCACAGTCTGTGAGTCTACAGTATTCAAAGTCATGGAATAAATTGCTTGATATTTTTCACTGAGGACATGTTCATGTACTCCTGGAATTATTTTTATTATTTTTCTTTAAAAAAACCCACTCTTTAATAGCTGTGGTTTTCTAAAGAGAGTCATATTGAAAATTGAATTGACAGGTCTTCATTCTCTTCCTGAAGTCATCACCCATGTTCCAGGGGGAATTTCTACAGTTTGGCCAAACATTAGACATTAAATTTTTAATGCAGAAGAGAAGCAATTCAGAAATACTTGGAAACAGCCTTGTACCTTATAGCAATTATGATCTCCCTGAGCTACCCTTAAACAAAGAGCTTTGTTCTTTTAAAGCAATTACCAGAAGTTTTTAAAAAAACAAAACCAGGAGAAAAAACAACGCAACACACAGAGCAAACCTTCTAATGCCAGTAAACTTTAAAAGGGCACACTTTTCTCCAGAAAATGGTTTCTGCTGTAGGCACTATATGAATAGCTGATTATCCTACATATGATTCACATTACAAAAGGAATAGCTCAAGCAGTTTTCTTGAACTTTCAAAAAATATTTTTCTCTTGCATTTGCAGTAATCCAGGAAAAAAAACCCCAATACCTGAGCATCATTTGTTTGCTCTGAAATAGAAAACATTTTAGGTGGTTTTGCTGCCCACTGGATGCATATCTTGTACCTTGTTTAAATGCTGTGACTTAAACAGTGATTGTTATATCCACATATGCAAAAAGCTGAGACAATTTTGCAGGCGAGGCCAGCTTAGGTGTTCTTTCTTATTTTCTGTTCCTCCTATTCCATATGCTATAGACTAAATTTTTGAGCCTGTAGCTTTTCAGGGCTTGACAACATTGGCTGGAATAAATGTACTTTAGTCTCAAGCCTTTCTTTAAATGCCAGTAACTTGCAAGGATAAATAAGCACTAAAGCATGCGATTAACTTCCTACGAGTTTCTTTACACTACAGACTTAACATAGAAGAAGGTTCTGAGCTGAGTTGGCTGCAGTTTAGTCGGGCGTTGGTGATAAGACAGTTGCAGGCAGTATATCTAGTCAGTTGATGTAATCATCCCATGAAGCTGAATGGTAGTGTAGTGTACTCCTGAGCAAAGGAAATTCATATAATGTGTTTCCTCAAGCTAGGACAAGCACGAGGCACCCTATTGAAGTATGAGCTGTTTGACCATATGGAATGTCAGGCTCATATGCCTATGATTGTAGATAAATTAGGTTATCGCCTCTTGCTCTACAGATATTAGACTCAGTTTCTCCCCAGGTAATAACTTACCTAATGCTCTCTCAGGCGGACCATGATCTTAATTTCTGTATGACACAAGAACTGCTGGATATTTTTTAAAGCACCAAGTTTCTTTGCATGTTAAAACTTTTAGTGCTGATATTCTGCCAGTACATATCACCCTTTGGATCTGTCTTTGTTTCCCAGGAACTTGTTTCCTACCTCTTGTTTTGGTATCTTCTGGGAGAAATCTGGGAGTATCAAGTATTGCCTACATCCAGTCATGAATACCATCTTGATTTCTGCCTTGACACGCATTTCTTCAAGAAGAAACATAAGTCCATGCTGTTCTTTCAGCTTCATTCCCAGCTTTCTTCCCTTTGGTGCTGATTTCACCTGTGACTCAAAAACCCCATGTGCCTTCTGCCCTTGTTACACAAGGAAATCAGCACACAAGTTTGCTAGACCTTCAGAACATACCGGCCAAGCTTAGACTTATTCGTACTATCAGTAAACCCAGGAGGCCAGGCCATATATAGGGCAGGAAGCTGTTCTGCATGTATGTCCTGTACAATATAGAACAAAAATAAAAGCCAGGCCTGAAACATTTATGAGCTTAGACTAAGATAAGAGTGACCTGACATTTAGAGAAATGGAAAGGTGGAAAAGTATTCCATTTGTCTTATGTTGTTAGACTTAGGGGTATTTTTTTTTAAATCCAAACCTCGATGTTTCTACAGTTATATTCTAGCAACATCTCCTATTCATCCAAAAGTGTTATTGGGAGGTAAAAAGATCAACTCTACTTTTTGTCGAGGTGTGTGGGTTATTATTCAGGTTTATTAAATAGTCTTGTTCACGCCTTTTCCGTGCTATACAAGTTATTTGTTTTCTAATGTTTTGGATCATGTTTGTCTGTGTAATCAAGCTTAATTCATTATGTAGAAGTGTTAACTTTTACAGTGTTGCCAGTGCAACTCTGAATTCACACCTTACATGATAACATTATCTCCATATTATTACCATTCTCTCATGTTTTCTAACCTGCTTAGCACTCTCTCTCATTTATTTGAAGATGAAGTAGCTATCCTGCAATTAAAGTTAGATGTCAGGCATGTGTCCTGGTTTGAGGTAAAACAGGACCAATTTTGTTCAGTAAATTTACTTTTTAGCTAGGCCTCTTCTAACTGCTGAAATTACCAGCATGTTGTGCAGAAAACTGTTCGCTCTCAGAGTGATAAGACCCATGTTTATAGTTGATGCCAAGGAATGGGATGCAGAGAGGCCCTTGCTTATACTCACTGCTATAACAACCAAGGGCAGCCAACTTTGTTATTTGCCCCATTGGAGGGTCGGAAGCAGAAAAGCGTAGAGGGGTCACACCTGCGGGTAGGAGCGGACAGGACAGGTGACCCAAAACTGACCAACAGGGTATTCCATCCCATCTGCCTCATGTTCAGTATAAAAGCTGAGGGATCAAAGGGTCAGCTCTTTTTTCAATGGCTGGTGTCCAAGGACATTTACAGTCAGAACTTTCCGTAAGACTTTAACATTGATAGTTTACCTGTAAGTGGCTACCAAAGTATGATCTGCTTAAAATCGCCTCCAGGAGGAAAACAGTATTATTAATGAGCATACCTCCCTGCATCAGAACCAAGGGCTCATCTTATCATTGCAAGGTAAGCTGGAGACAGATAGACTGTGAACTTTGAAAGTAATAGGTATTCCTGAGCAATAACCTTTTCAGATGAGCCTTATGAAATATTACACTATTCATGTTGCAAAAAAGCATGGTAACTTTACTGGAACGTCCGAGCCATGGTGCAAATGCTCTCGCACTGATTATACAAATTGTGTATGAACCCAAAAGGTAGACAGTTAATCCAAATTACGAAAGCAGCAACAAATCAAGAGTTTTCCAGCAAGTGTTTCAGTGATATTCACAGAGAACTTTTCCCAGAAATGCTGGCTTATAAATCACTGCTGTGAAGGAGCAATAGTAACTTCCAATAGCATGCTGCTGACACAGCTTTAATATATTCTGATCTTGTAATGATATGTATAGTACATTACACCTTCATTTTGAAAACCCATTATGCCCACTGGGGGAGAGGGTCAGGACAATTGAATATATCTGTAAGTATACTTATATCTGTAAGTATACTTTGAAACAAAGCACTTGAAAACTTTTATCATTTTCTTATAATAAAAATAAAAACAGTTCTACTTTAAACTTGCCAGAAAGAATGTGGAGAGCAGTATCAAAACATGAAGTGCCCACATTTGTGATATACCTCAGTGCTTGTGGCAAAACATGTTAGTTAACTAACAATAGTTAACTTTCTCAGGTAGAAGAGAATGGATTTCCTGAAGTGGGTGAGATTAACAGCTGGAAAGGAACTTGGTCTGGATCTGGATGGGACAGGGATGGAGTTCATTTTCTTCACACTGTTTTCGATTTGTGACCAAAACACTGTGATGACACACCAGTGTTTCGGCTATTGCTGAGCATTACACAGCATCAAGGCTTTGTCTTCTCCCTACTCTGCTGCTCTAGGGAGTAGGCTGGGAAAGAAGCTGGGAGGGGACACAGCTGGGACAGCTGACCTGAACCGACCAAAGAGCTATTCCATCCCATATAACATCATGCTCAGCTATAAAAACTCAGAGGAGGCGCCTTTGGGGGAGGTAGCTGTTGCTTTGAGACTGGCTGAGCATTGGTCTACTTGTGGGAGGTGGCAAGTGACTGCCTTTGAATTATTTTTTTTCCTCTTTCTCTTTCCTTCACTTATTGAACAGTCCTTATCTCATCCCATGAGTTTCTTTGCTTTTGCTGTTGCTGTTCTCTCCCCTGGCCTGCTGGGTGTGTGAACTATTGCCTAAAAGCAGCTGTGCTACCTCTATGATCTTAAATGTCCTGAGTGCAAAAAGGAGGCTTCCATGAGACAACACTACCTCTTGTAGCATTTTTGTCTTTATGCAAAAGATGAAATTTGTCAGGAGCATCATATATCCTGAACTGTCAGTTACTGAATTGAATACGACCTTCCAGGTATGGGTGGGCTCTATGTCTTCCTTTCAGAAATAAATTCCAATAGACGGTTTCCCTACTGCCTTGCTAGCTCTCACTTGCAAATTTAAACTTGTCCAACTGTATTCATGACACATGCCATTTACACAGGCTCTGGAGCCATCTTTGTAACCGGAATACCAGCACAGATTCCCAGGGTGGATTACTCCATGCCTGTCGTGTGATTTTAGTGGTCTCACTTGCCCACAGGCTAGAAGTGGGTGCAGCAAAGTGCTTTGTTTTGCCACATGTAAAATGTCAGCATATTTCAGCATATAGGCCATGCCCAGCTCTGTACTTGCTTCACATCTACTCAGTATATTATTCAGATTGTCCAATTGCCTAAGAAAGTTAGCTGTATGAAAAGCCTAATAAACCAGGGAAGGCAATGTTATATGAATTACTGTAAAAATCATATGCAACCTGTTAAGATTCTGTTCTGCTGGATTACTTTCAAACTAAAGCCAATTAAATCAATTTTTTTTTTTTTTTAATGCGGAGTTACTGGATCTGTCATGACAACTTTAACCCTGAATTTGTTAATATTTTATCGTTAAATTCTCAGCATTAGATTTGATTTCTTTATGACTTTAACATCACATTGAATCATAGTTCTGTCATTTTTTGGACCACTGAACCTGGGACTTCTGATTCTCTTCTATTGCAAACTATACAGGCAATCCTCATTACACCGCTATTTTTTCAAAAAAATTATTTTTAACAGACTCATTAAAAAAGTGAACTACTTTTATGGAAAAAGCCATCAAACAGTTTATATGTTATAAAGAAACAGAAATATTACATGGTGCCTGCATGTTCCACGTGTACTAATCTGGCTCTTTAAAAAAAACACACAGGCACCAAAGTTTTTATGTTTAAATTACTATGTCTTGTCAGTACTAGAAATAATCAGTTTTCTAATAACCTTTTCACTACCACATTTTGACACAGCCACAGTGAGCTTTAATACTTTTGCTTTATCTTAAAATCAGAAAATCAAACAAAAACCTTATTTAAATTGGATTTTCTCAGCAGGTCCTGATTTTGGAAAGCATATTAACTTACATTCTCCTCCCTGAGTGTCATCAGAGTACTTATCCTTTATCTGTTAACTCAGTTCTAGTCACAAGGTTTTTGTAGACGATTTTATCAATATAAGAGTTTTCCTTGTTTCTGGCATTAAGAACATAATCCTTGAAAAGAATTGCTTGGGTGTGGAACTGAATGAATGGATTTTGTATGGAAGGAAACACAAACACGACAATAATAAACATAAAGTAATACTTTGTTGTCCAATGTTTGAGGCATTCTGGGAACATAAATGCTATTTCATATTTGCAAAGGGCAAATATAATTCAGCATGCCAGCAGAGTGCCCAGGATGTCCAAGTTTTTCATTCTGCCCTTGATATGATATGTAACAGTAAGACAATTACAACCTCAAAACCAGAATTGAACTTGGGTTTGAGGTTCAAATTCTAATTTTCCAATTTTCAGTGTGATTTTGGATAGAAAACTACATGCTGGTTGACAGAACCTCTTCCTCTGTGAGAGATAGGTGGCTGAGGTGCAGCTATGCCTCCTCCTATCACAACCTGCTCCTCCCAGAGAAGCTGTCATGACTAGCCATGATCAATCCATCTAACTCTTCCGATGCAAAAGGCTAGAAACAAATTTGCACTGTAGCGCTTTCTCTTTGCACACTTTCCATGTCAAAATGTCAATCCTGTCCTGAAACAAATCTTATCCTTTTGAATGTTCTTCAGTGGGATTTTCTTTTCCATTTACATCTGAAGGTTACCAGACAATGAAATGTCTTGCCTTCTTCTGCATTGTATCTAGGAATGGTCATTTAGTGTTTGGCCAAGAACTACTCCAACTAGTTCATGTTCCACCATAAACTCTGAAGCTTATGCTTGTGGTCTTCAAATTTAATGTTCTTCAATTTAACACAAAATAAAAAGTAGTATTTTATTAACATATTCTTTATGAGGTCTGCCTCTGAAATGGCTGTTGTCTGTGGGAAAAGCTCAGTCGCTCAACCTGTTGCCCCAGTCCTTTCAGCAGCATGACTGAAATTCATTTTTTCTACTCATGTAGAGCCTCAGAAACAAGATGTGTTACTCTGATAACATTCAGTAACATCCAGTTTCCTCTTGTGCCCGTAACTCTGTACCTTGTGACACAGACCTGTTTCTGTATTCTGAGTAGTTCGAAAACTTAAATATAAATATTCTTTGTTAGGAAAAAATAAAGGTCATGATAGTCAAAACAGTGCAAGTAATATGTGAAGATAATGATAGTGAATGTCTGCATGTATAAAATACACACCAATAGTGTAAACATCTCCTGAATTCATACAAAAATTTGTTACTTTTAATTTAACATTAGGATTTCAGTCCTCTCATTTTAGCAAATTTAATGTCCATTTGTCCTTTGTAAAAAAACTTTCTTTAAAACATCCTTTAAAACTATCCATTATTTAACGTTTGAATCCAAATGAACTTTTGTGAACATGCTTGTCACTTTGCTAAAATATGGAACACAACAGGTAGAATTTCAAGAACTTGGCAATGATAAGGGCAATGGTGGGTGATAGAATGAAAAAAGCTCTCCTTGAAGCTGATGGTGTAACAGGAGCTACCGATCAAGACAATTGAGTTATGGGAAACAGAGTTTGGAAGGATCTCTTTGACTGACTTTGAGACAGTTTATATGCTTGTGTAAATATGTACTGATGAGAAGAACTTGCAAGTCTGTTCACTCTGTCATATTTTATATCAGCTCATATTATGCTGGAACGTCCCTTAATCTCAGTTTAGTGAAATGGTTTTCCTATAATAATTGTGCCTCATGATCATGCTATCCAGTCATGCTTAACGAGCTTTGAAGAATTTTAAGAATTCAGCATTGTCCATCTATCAGGGGCTGGAAGCATTTTCTGGGGCAGTAGAAATTTTATAGAAATATTTCATATAATCCTTAGTCATCTTTTTTTCAAGGCTGAAGACTCCTCATTTGATTTTATATGAAAGCTGTCCTATTCACATCATTCTTCACCAAACTTTCTCTCTATTTCTACTATCCATTATGTACTTCCTTAGAGCAATTGTGACTGGTATTCAAGAAGTGGGAACACTTGTTTTCTTAGTGGCATAAAGAGGTTTTCTGTTTTCTTTTCTAATAGTTTCTTAAACGTTCTCGACTGCTGCTGAGCAGGGAGATGCAGTTTTCAGTTTACTCCAAAATTTCTATTCCTGAGTCATAGTACTAATTTGGAACCCATCATCTTTATCTATTTAGAAATACTTTTCTCATGTGCAAATACTTTACACTTATCAGCACTGAATTCCACCTGCCTTTTATCTCCCAGCCACTCAGTACAATGAGACTCTCTGCAGCTCCTTGCAGTCAGTTTTTGACTATCCATCCTGAGTAAGTTAGTATCACCAGGAAACTGTCACTTTTCTATTCATCTCCCTATTCAGGGCATTCAGCAAAACTGAATCCTCAGTATAGGAAAACATGCTTGGTAATTGAACACCGAACTATTTTTGGTCAAGAGCATTTATTGTTGAATCCACAACTTATTGGAAGTCAGCCGTTTTTAGAATACAGAGATACAGTAAGTATCACAGAGTATACTCAGATCCTTTTCCTTCCTGGATCTTTTGGAGTATGGGAGCAGAACTGGAACAGAATATGTCTGCTGATCGGGAAATGCACTGAGATTTCTCTTACAGACTTAGATTCTAATTTCATTTCTTATTTGGAATGGCTCCCAGTGCTCTGCAAGGCCTGTCTAAATGACTAGAAGGTAAGTCTTTAAAATAATAAACCAAATTAGAGATTTAATAGTCTAAGATGTTAACTTTGAAATGACAGCTGTGATTTCTCCTTAGAGACATTGCATGGGATATTGTCTGCATCACAGTGAGAAGGAAATTGCTAAGGCAACACACTACATTCCTGGAAGCTTTAATGAATACTTTGCCAATTTTACCTTCAGACTGTGGACCAAAAGCAGTCTTGCAGCAGCCACTCGACCCAGATAATAATGATTTGTGGCTGTAGTCGGAATAGAATGAATATATTTCATAGCTGAGGAAGGCCACAGAGGTGTCTGTTCTGAGACTGGGATTTTTTGTTCCCACAGCATCCTGATTCCAGGCAAGTGTTTTGTTGTTTTGTTGTTTTGTTTTTTGGTTTTTTTTTTTTTTCTCTTGTAGGCAAGTCTCTTCTTCCCCTTAGGGATAATTTGCATGCCAAGTAAACCCAAGTCTGATGGTGTATTCAAGCCAATCTGCATAATCATGTATGCTGTAGGTAAACATGTCCTCCTGATCTGAATCTGTCCCACTGACGGTGAGGATCAATTGCAGCTCAGAGATCAGAACTCCCAAGTTCCCAGCTGTCAGCTGCATGCTTGTGTTTTTCAGCCAGTCATCAAATTGTACAAGAACATGAGGAACTCAAGGTTTTGTGTATGACACAGCGATGAATTTGTGAGAAAGAAGGGTGGTCTACATTATGCCTTTAGCGTGCTTTTGAGGCAAGCAGCAAGGCTGGCCCCTTTACTATGTTATGGTTTGCACTATGGGGTGCAAAGCAACCAGCTGGATTACTTTTGAATGAAGCTAAACTAGGAGGTGTGTTTCAGGAGTGAATACAATGTGCCCAGGTATTAATAATTGTTTAGTTGTTTAGAGCTAGTCTGATGTAAAATCCCTGAAATATGTATAGAGTAGATGTTGGGTATTCAGCACCAGCTATTTCACCTTACAGATCTGCATCTGTTATACTGCACTACTTGCTCATACAGATATACTCCTACTGCTCAAAAGTTTAAAGGAGCTGTTATAAAACCGGTCTATTTTACAAGTCCCTTTCTGGGTTTTGGAGTAGTTGTGAAGAGAACAGAGAGAAGTTATGTCTGACTTTAACACAAATGAATCAATTCTGTATAGACGAAAGGGACCACTTGTTTTCTCAACGAAAGGGACTACTAGATACTTCCTATAGATACGCACTAAACCCCCTCTTTAGAGTAGATAAGGATACTGTAGCTACTGTCCAAAATGTCAATGAGTTAAGTTTGAAATATAATGGAAGGTCAGTGAAAATCATGTCTCTGGTCAGCAACACCCTGTATTATATCTCTTTCCTCCTTTTCCCTCCCTTTCTTATTATTTACTTTTTGAAATATATTCAAAATGTGTTTTCCAATTTAGCTTGGAAGGACTGTGAGATATGAGTTTGGCAGTTGGCTTAGCCACATGGTTCGTCTATGATTTGGTCATTCATCTGTGAAATAAGAATGTTACTTTTTAAAGGTGTCATGAAGATAAACTTAGTGAATTTATTGTGAAGCTCTCAGATGTAGAGCCCCTGGCGAGGTTGTTCCACTCATCTTCTACCTCTCCACTAGCACATTTGCTTTTTCTATCTATTTCCCCTCTACTAATATTAAACAGCTACCTTTTCTGTTTCTAATAGTGTAGCTTACCCTAATTCAAATAACGTAATATATTGTTTATTTGATTATCTTGTTTATTCATTTGTCAGAGGGCCTTGTTTATCTTGTACTATTTCATTCTATGTGGATATTGCTTGAATAAGTTTCTGTTGTCTCTGCTGTCTGCCTCAACTTCTCTTATGAAATGACATATCCAACCTATCTGACACATTGTCCTTGACTGATCAATGAATTTGAGAAGTAGAGATCATTACATAATGCATTAAGAACTGGATTTTCAAGCTGAGGTCCTCACTTTTCATCCAAGTCTTTTTCTGAATGCTTCACATACTTTAAACTACACAGGTACAGACTCTTCCTAGTCTTGATTTTACTGGGCTCATTGATCCGGTTAGAGTCTACTTTGCAGAAAGCTGAATCAGCAAAACTGGAAGTGCAGTAAACTGCACAGATCGTGAGCTAGTTTTGCCACCAGAGAAATTATAATGTGCTATTATGTCTCCTGTCAGACTGGCAGTTTTAAATTTGCATTCAGACTATTTTAGGGCTGACACTGGTATGTATGCTAGCTTGCCTCCCTTCAACAGTCTGAAAGAAACGGCAGGTTGTCTTTGAGTAAAACAAAAGCAAGAAAACACCATAAGCTGTTTCTGTAAGAAGATTCTGTGTAGCCAATAGAAAAGTGACAGAAAAAGGGCAAGGTGGAGTGTAAAGCAATTTAAAACAGATAACCCTGCACTTTTGCTGGGGTACCTACCCTGGTGTACCAGGAAACTGTGTCAAAAGAAAAGTCTGTGGAGACTGAGAATAGAACAAAACCAACTCCTTCTCTCTCAAATGAGATGCAGAAACAAAAACAATGCTTCCTATATTTAATGTTTAAGGCCTCTCTCAATGTTTATTTGGTAACTTAATTTTATTTTTCACACCTATTTTTAACACCTTTTAAGTTCCACTTAGTCCCTTGGCATTAACAAGGTATGTTGCAAATAAGCAAGATATTTACTAACAGGATTCCAAATTGATCAGTGTGTTGGTTAAATCTCATATTTTCATATTAAGTTAAATACTCCTATGAAGAAAACGAATTTTTTTAAGCCTCTAGAACTAAGGACTTTTTTAGAGAAAAAAAATCTTAAATGGAAAAGAGATAATTTACTTAAAATTATTTCATATATTTAGAGACATATATATTTGCAGTGTTCTAACTCTACACTTCTTTCACACCTTTTTTTGAACATTTTATGGTTGTGTATCTGCCTCCTGCAATAGATGTTTTGGGACTTCAGGTGTCCTCTAGAATGAGTTATGCAAGCATTTATGCAACAGCTTCCCTTGACGTGCAGTGAATAGTACAACAATGAATCACTCATCAGCGTATGCTTCAGCATCTGAAGGCTCAAAACCATGAATCAGATCCTAGAAGCTCTGAGGTTGGCCCAAATTTTTTAAAAGAAAGATTATACTGTACTCTGTTGTCTTTTCAGTGACTTCTGTCTCTCAAACATGATGTGTCTGTGAGCACACAGCTGTATTTGACTGCTGGGATTGTCCTGTTGCCTATTGGGCTTGCCATATTTGTTCTGACATCCTGAAAATGAAAAGCCTGATTCACCGTGTGTGCCCTCTGTCAGCCTGGGACATCTTGCTTGGTGGCTGCTGGAAGGGACTCGGTTGTCCAAGGGGGGGACCACATTCTGGGCTCATAAAGCTAAGAACATACATTAGAGCATAACAAGAGGAAGTCTTGCAGTGAATGTCCCACTCCTCATTGTTCCTTTTTTTTATTTCTCAGGTAAACTGTGCCCTATGTGTGTGTTATGATTGTCTCCTAGTTGCCTCAATACATGCAGTTCCAAATTTATATTTTCCCTGTCAACCTTCCAGTTAGCCAGCCCTGTTATGTGAGCTCTTGGGCCACACCTCAGTCCAATTTCTTGTAGTTTTGGAACATGTTCTAAAAGGCTCTAGAGGAATCAAGCAGCCCTGTGGGATCTTGCCACTTATTCTAGGCTAGGATAAACCTGTCCAGAAGCTCCTATTTTGGAGGAAGGCTGGATGTTAAAGGAAGAACTCAACACTTATGTAATTTCTAAAAGAAGAGGAGAAGCAGAGGGAGAGAAGCTGCCCATACCTACTTGTGTTTTTCTGTGCCTCATTTACTGCAGAAGTGTGGAGATGCTCAGATGTGAAGGTGGGTGAGCTCTGACGACTTCTTCCAGTGACCCTGGCGTTTTGGCCTATCTTTCTCAGATGTGAGTGAGCATGACAGGCATTTGGGGGATGGGGGGAGTGGGGTGGATTTGGTAAGAAGCTGTTGCAAAGCTGGCTCCAGATCTAACCAAACTTGGATCACATTCCAGAAGAGATTTCAAGAGCTGGCAGCACTCAACATATGTTAAGCCCTTGGCAGAGGTTTTCAGAGAAAGGACTGCCTCTCCTGCTGCTGGGAAGGCAAACTGTATGTTCTGGTAAATAAATGTCACAAAAGATGAGCATCTGCAAGCAGAGGGGTTTTATCCTTCATCTTCTAAAGGGAAGCAGTCATATGGAAGATAAATCATCACTATATCAAAATCTCACAGCACACTCATCATTTTCATTTGTGTGAGGGTATGGACACCTCTTGCAGTTGCGTACCCGCCTCTTCCATGTTTTAACAGGTTCAGCGAAATACTTGGTGCCTACTGGGACTGTGGAAAAATGGCAGCCTGAAGTAAAAATCTCTATATGGCATGGAATTGAAACTGTGAGATGATAATACTCCATTTGTGATGTCCAGCTAGACAGACTCAGAGTACGGAGCTTTGCCTGCAAAAATTAAGTGGTAAAGAACACCTATGGCATTTCATACCAAACAGGGTTATCTTAAAAGTATGTTTAAGTTCTGTAGTCTGACATGCAAACATCACAAAATGCGAAGTGCCATTCAGAAACTTAATTCTGTTTTCTGGTGTTTTTTCTACTTCAGTTAATCATGCTGTAATAAGGGTAAGCTTTACTTCCAGAAGACTGTAGTAGACAGGATCTCTGAAATAGAATATCCTATGTCTAGTAAAATTGCAGTTTGTTATAACTCTCATGTAATACTTGAGACTGAGAATATGGTCATGGTAAGAGAACTTGGCTGTAATAATTCACTTTGTAGATTCTAAAGTAGCTTGTGCTTTTCTAGTATTAAATCAGAAATTTCAAATAGATTTTTTTAATGATATGAAAGCATAAAAATGTTGCTGGGCTAGCCAGGAAGAAATGGTATTCTCAGAGGAGGCTTAGCTTTCTATATAGGACAAATCTCTATTTATCTTATCCCCTAGCATGTGAAATATGACCGCTTTTCCCAAAGAGATAGAAAGGTAGAAATAAAGCAAAGAATATTG
Organism: Burhinus bistriatus; assembly: GCA_013397275.1. Taxonomy (NCBI): domain Eukaryota; kingdom Metazoa; phylum Chordata; class Aves; order Charadriiformes; family Burhinidae; genus Burhinus; species Burhinus bistriatus. The sequence goes on along the minus strand of VYXH01000697.1, from coordinate 14,328 downwards.
TGTGTTGATTACTTTGTGTTTACTTCTGTTTTCAGCCATGCTCAGACAGTGTTGAATGTAAAAATCACAAACAGATACTTGAAAAATCCCACTGTTACATATGAAAACAAAACAAAGAGCCCTTTCACTTATAGTGTTTTCAAATAAGTTTTAAAAGCAATAGGGCTTTTCAGTATTGACATTATGGGTTTTGTTTTCAAAGCAGAGTCCCAAAAGAATTGTGAAACTCTCATGGTAGCTTACCTTCCATAATGCTTTAAATGTTTTTTTCTCAGGCATATACTTTCTACTGGCAAGTTCTTGTGGTTTAGCAGAGGCATAGTCAGGCATCTGTGAAGTTTTTTGTTTTTTCTTAGCCAAGCTTTTAAAGACATAGAGAATTAACTCTATCCCACCGCTCACACTTCTGCTTTATGAAAGAACCATCCCTTTGAAACACAGTAACGTCTACTGTTGTCTCCTTCATCCCATTGATTCCTAAGAGAAAGACAACATCCATCGTGAATACATTTTAGCCTTAATAATGGATTCTTCAGATTCACGAAGGTTCTGTACTAAAACACTGTTTTACATGAAACCGTAAAATAAGTGAAGACACACCAACATCCACATAAAAGTGTTAGGACAGTTTAAAGGGTTTTTTTTTGTTAATAAAGTATTCAGTGGTTAATATTTTCCTCTTAGTACACTGGAAAATTTTTTAAAGTATATCACCTGTTTCTTCTCAGCTCTTTGCTTTCCTAGTTTCTCCAGTGATGGACTGGTATTTCAACAGGACGAAAGAGATTATGCTTATTCCTGGCTGGGAAAATGTAGTGATGTACGCATGCAAATGGTTTTATGTAATCTTTGTTAAAAGTCCTTTGTTTCCAGCTTTTCAAGCCCTTCTGTTTTTGGAATAAGACCAAAGCTCATCCATTTAAAAATTTCCTTAAAACCTGCTAGTATTTTGGATGACAATGATAATGGTTGTTTCTGCTACAATTTCAGCTGGGATTAACTGAGCTCCCTCATTATTCCCTGTACAGTATGTGTAGACATTATTCTTGGTTGCCATCTAAACTCTTATATACTCTTATATACAATTGTTTTGTGTACTCGAACATTATTTCCTGTTGGATCAAATGACACACATAAAAGTGGACGGTTGCATTACAGATATCTGCTGTAAGCAAAATCTTTTTTTAGAATCAGAGTTGGGAAGAATTACCTTCCCTTTCCTCACTAGTCCCTCAGTTTCACTTGTACGTATTTTAGGCAGAAAATGTGTAAAAACAGAAATTAAGAAATTTTGTATGTGCTCAAGGAAACACAACACAAGATATATTCCTTTCTAGAGACAGCTGATTTTCTACAATGAGGAAGTTAATGTTGTACAGCAGGGTACCCTTTCAGATAAGACATGATGCATGCATAAGACATTTAATGCAGAATAACCAATGCAGGAAGAATGGAGCATGTTTACTCACTCCTGATTGTGGAAGGCACAACAAATTCCACTAAAATAAATAGAGAACAGATTATTAGATTATTTGGATTATTGATCATAAGGGTTACCATAGAAAGATAATATTTAAAGTATATTTTCATAGCTAATTATCCTGTCTATATGTTTCCTTTCCAAGATACTTGAACTCCTACTGACACCGAAATTTCTAGTACCATTAATTTTTGTGGAGAAGGCTCAAGAAGTATTATTCAACAAGTGGAATATAACACTAATAGGAAACAACAGCAGGATTGTGTGGTTCACAGATCAAATAGCTGAGAAAAAAATCTGAATTTTTTAAAATAATTTAGTAAGGTTTAAATTCTGCAACCTAGCATTCCTATTGCTGTACTCTCAACAAGTTCCATGAAGGTGAATCACCCACAGAGCTGTATCAAAACTGGTGCCTTGAAGCCACAATGCTTTTACACCATGGCTAGCATGATAGATATCTTTGCTCCTCTCTAGTCCTCACTGATTAGCCATCTTACAGTTCTTAAGCCTTGTGTCTACAACTGTAGAGATAACAGGCTTATTCCGGGGATGAAAGTTTTTGGTTACAAGGTGAAATTAATTTTATTTAATACTTTCTGTTTTGGATATCTGAATAAAACTTTATTTCAAATCTTCTTGGGGAAAACAAAGAAATAAATATTTTTTTCTTCAGTTTTAGTATTTCACCTTACATGAAAATTTTGCTTGGGAATGCTGAATATGTTCAAAAGAAATCCTGGCAGTTCCTAGAGTGACCAGTGGAAATATATTAGTTTAAAAAAAAGGTTTCAAAAAAAGAACTTGGAAGCATTTACATCTTTCTGCAAATACTTCATCACCCCAGTTTTCTTGCTTAAATAGTTGCTGCATTCAATCTGCACTTGTAAACTAAGCCAGTCCAGCAAATCTGCACTTTTAAGTGAATGAAGAATCAAGAGACAAAAATCCTTTGCCTCTCATTTACCTCTAAACCTCCTTTATACCAATCACTGTTGTCCTTTAACTTTCAGGAGCCGTCCTTTAACTTCTAGGAGTAACTGCAGTGCTGTCAGAGGCTGTTTGGTTAAAATGTTCTTTAATTTTAATGGAAACAGATTGATTTGTAGAAGGAGGATTTTTTAAAAACTCTTAAAAGTTTACAAGTCAGTAGCCTTTCCACTGTACGGGAGCCATGTGTGTCTTTGGTGGATGTCAGTCTTATTCCTGCTAAGCATTTATTTGACATCTGTCATTGCCTCTGACAAAAAGTGTCATCAACCAAATACAGTCTCTTTTTCTGTTTTTCCCAACATCGGCTAAAAATTTAAATATAACACACTCGCAGGCTGAAAGCTTGTAATGTAGTGTGTGTTCATTATTCATAGTTGGGGCATTTTCTTCTAACTTAATTCCCATGCTTCTTCAGAGCTATCTTTTCTAAAATCATTGTTTTCCAAGCTTACCCTACAGGCCTAACTGTAAAATAACTAATATAAGTAGTAAATGTTCAAGCTGCTGAGACTGAAGAAGGTAAAACAAGCTTAAACCCCATCTCCAAATTGCATGCTGAGTTACAGTCTTCCAAACAGCTGCAGGCTTGTGCAGGATGTTCATTTCTGTAGCATTTGGCAGTCTTGCTGTGAAAAAATATACTTTGTTATCACTCCCTATTTCAGATTTTTCAACACTGAACAGTGAAGGATTTTACGTTATTTTTGCAGTGTATGGGAGATTAGACCAAATACATTAACGAATCTTGCATAGTGTGCTGCTGGGCTGATGAGACTAGCTCAAGCTTTGTGATTTCTGATTTGATTTGCACGATTCATGGTCACACGATATTGTATTGATAAAACAAACATTTGTTTCTTCTACATTACCATTATGCACTTAAATATCGAGACATTATTGAATGCTTTCAGGTTTCCCCTCAGAGGCCTGGCAAATCGAAAGTCTGATAGCGTAATGATTCAAAACATTTGTATATACCTCTTAATGCAATTTAAAACCTCCATGGTAAAATACAATAAAAGGAAGCATATTTTTAAACCCTTTTGGGCCCCAGGGCATGCGGCTGGGCTGCACAGGCACGCTGGCAGTGGCAGCCACGTAGCTGCGCTCTGCGGATGGTGTCCTTCCGCCGGCTCGCTCTCCCTTGCCCAGAGCTTTCACCCACAGCTAACACTCAAGGCTTTTTCAGCTCTTTTCCTGCTTTCTTATTTTCTAATTGCGCAATTAGATGCGCACACACAAAGCGTGGCCTGTAAAATATCCACTGACCATTTCAAAGAGCTGTAGGGAGAGAGCAGTAAAGGGAGGGGTGAGCTCTGACCGTCCCTCCCCGGCTGCAGGGACGTCTGCCCTGGCGCAGGGACCACCTCCTCCCTCTCCTCCTCCTCTGCCCTTGGTGACTGCAGGGCGGTTTCTCCCACCTTTTCCCCTTATTGATCACTCCCAGGCAGTGTTTTGCCCTTTAACGATGTTTTCCAGATGCCACCATCTTGGCTGACGGGCTCAGCTGTGTCCTGCAGTGGGTCTGTTGGAACCAGCTGCAACCGGCTGGAACCAGCCCCAGGCAGCCCTGGCCTTTCCTCACAGAGGCTGCCCCTGCAGATCCCCGCTGCCAGCACCTGGGCACCTGTGCCCAGTACAAAAAAAGGACAATAAACTGGTGAACGAGGACGCCGTCACTGTGGCCTGTAAGTTAATACGACAGGAAAATTGTGTTGTTGAGCTGTCCTGACAACCTGAGCAGGCGGGAAGGACTGGCCCCAGCGATCTTTTGTGGTCGCAGTGGTGGTAGGTTCACTCTGACAGGGGTGACAGTGGGGTGCCACTGATATTAATGAATCAACAGTCTTGACAGCTTCAACGAGAAAGAAAAAAATGAGTTTACTCCATTTGAGCTAACAGACCCTTGGTTTTTGTGGTACTGTTGTTTTGTTCAGCATCGTGATTAACCCTCCACCCCGAAACTAAAGTATGTCATTTTAGCAGTAAATATGCTTTACAATGATAAAGGCCCTTTAAAACACCGCAAGATTACCCCTTCTGTACAGCAATGAATATTACCTTTTCATGCTGGTGGATCTTGTAAATCCAAACCCAGGATCTTGCACAAAACTATTAGTTTATTTTTGTCTGGAGTGAGACCTGAACCATACTGGTACGTGGGATAGTGCCATGTTCTCTGCTGGAATATAGGGTTGGGTTTTTTGTGAACATTGGTATCTGATTATTTAACAGATCCTTTTTAGCTTGTTCCTCCAGCAGCACAGGAACAAGGACAGCAAATAGACAGCATGTCCAGGTAATCTACAATAACAAGCTTAAAAAGAACTAGGAAAAGGCGAAATGTTATAACTAAAACTATGCCCAAAATATACACATTATGTGTTCATTGGTGCAGAAGAGATTGCAAGAAACGTGGAAAGCACTCAACAGTGGCTGGCACTGTTGTATCGTTCCTGTAATTTTAAATCATCATTCCTGATGCTGTAATATTTAGGGATGGGTGAGCTGGCTAAGACCACATAAGCATCTAACCTAAACATTTGAGGTTTGAAATCATTTGGTTAGCTTCCCAGCTCCACTCCCAGTTTTCATATGCTCCGGCACTTCCCTGTTGGGACAAATCCAGAAGGGGAAATACCGAAATACCATGAGAGAGGCTGTTCTCTGAAAGCTTGTGGCTCCATGCCAGTGACCTGTTAACCTAGCAGCCAGAGGAGCCATAGTCATAGGTAATGCATCAGTGCAATCCACAATGCATACCTTGTTTTATGGCTGTGCCTGGTTTTTCTACAGTGTGCAACTGTTGGGACTTAGAGATGGGGCTTCACTTAGAAAACATTCCTGAAATCTCAAATAGCAAAATGTGTACTTTAAAGTAATAGGTGTGATATTGATTATTATAGAAAAACCCAGAGATGAAAACTAGAAAGAATGGAAGTTGTCACTCAGAATGCAAATATGTCATGTCAGAGGCAAACACCTGATGTACCAAGACAAGTATATCTCATTCTTCAAAATGAATCACTTTTTATTAGAGACTCGTGAAAATTCAAGCATTTTCTTAGCTGCTTTGGGCAGCGGGACCACAGATAGAACAAGCCAGGATGAATTAGAGACTGTTGTCCAATAATTCCTGATAAAATAAATTCATAAATTAGCATTGGAACAAAGAACATTCTCAGAAGAATAGTTCGTTTTATAGGTTAAAAAGCAGAACACACTGCTTAATCCTGGATTTAGAAAAAGTTAAAATAAACACTATTCATAACTGAATAGGATTTATCACAAGTTATCTGTATATTTGTATCTCTATATATATACTTACATGGAAATATGGAAAACATCAACTGCTCAAAAAAATTTTGTATGATTGTAAAGAACAAGTGGTGAACTTATTTACCACAGCTTTGGTGCTCTTGAGACATGTAGTGCTTTGTTGCTGCTTTTATTTTTCTTTTATTTTTCTTTAATTTTTTTAATAGACATCATTTCACACTAGTGAAAGGTAGTTCCACTGAAATTTCGCTTAAAGAGACATCTGATCTTAAACCAAATGAATTCCTTTGCTGTTGTCTTCAGGAATGTGAAAGTTTTGGGGGTTTTTCTCAGTAGAAAGTCTCTAGAACTTCTGGTAAGCCTATGTGTCTTTACATGCCTGATTTTCTGTGATACTGCTTTTAATCAGCTAGGTTGGGTATAACAAAATGTCTGGGTAACTCTTGTAATATCCACATCCCAGAGCAACAGCTCCAGTTTTCTAACAGAGATGAAGGTGAGAAACTGTAGGATCTTATACCACCCCCATTAACTAAGAGCTGGAGAAGTTCCCACAGCACTTAAGAGACATGACTTACACTTGTGTCACTTGTGGTAGTTATTTCTCTCATTCTTGTCTCTAGGCTTGTTTGTTTTTTTAGAACTTCTCTTTTATTTGTTCTAGAATGTATGTATTGCTTTGCTAGAGAAGGCACATGTTTATAAAAATCATACCTTGTATGTGGATGAAAGGTTTGTGATGGTCCTCAGTTCAGTAATTAAAATACTAGTAGCTATTGGTGCTTTATAGCAATGGAGGATCATCAATGATCACACCTTAGTTCTCCAGAGAACAGAGTAGGAGCTGGGAGCAGAACGTGTCTCTACATGAAATGATGAATGGGAGAGGAAAAATGGAGAAGATGAGGAAGGCACTGCAGACAAGCATCCTTGTCTTCAGTGTACCTCAGGGCAGAAAAGAGTGTTTTTTAAGTCAGACGCTTGAAAACTGAAAAGCATTCTGGTGTTTCTATTGAATATACAAAGCAGAACTGAGAAATCCTGATGCTATTTATCATATGGTCCAAGGCTGATATTTTATAACCACACATGTCTAAAATTAAGCATCTAAATGCATGGAAAAGTAACAGATTTAAATAGAAGTTGGAAGTACTCATCACTTGCAAAAGTCAGTCCTTTTGGAAAGAACATAAATGGAAGATGTAGATAGTCAGTGTGTAGAAAAAAAGTAATTCTGAACAGGTCTAACTTGGGTCTAAGTTCCATGCTTGTTTTTTTACACTGTCCTCACAAGAAAGTCTGGTATCCTAGAGGTGGGGATGGTTATGATTACTTTCTATTTTTTTCCTGAATCTTCTTTTGTAGCTAAGAATGTCTGGATATTTCTATTTATGCTTTCTAGTCCCTCTGAAACTGAATATCCAACTGGAGGTGAAAGCCAAAATGCAAACTGTCTTAATACATGTTTGTGTTTTCTTTTCCTTTTATCTTCTCCCTCTTCCCTCTGCCTCCATCTACTGTACTGAGTTTACAGATCCTTATATGAGGTCATCTGTCAATTGTTATCCTTGTTCCCATTCTACAGGCCTCACATTTGAGCTAAAGTCATTGCTCAGTTCATGAAAAAGCTTGTTGTTTTCTGTGAAAAAAAAAATAAAAAATATTGAGGCTATGGTTATAGGATTTTCATTACTTTCCGGGGGTGCATATTGGGAACAGATGTGAATGGGCAGTCAGCCAGGTCTTGTCATCTGAGACATGGCGCATGGGCACTTCTTGGTATAAACTCTTTTAAATGTAAAATCAGGCTGGCAGCAAACCAGATTGACCCATGTTACAAAATTACTTTTTAAAAAGACTCTTCTCCATTACAAAACGATATCATTGTTGTGGGTTAATCCTGGTAGGCAGCTAAGTACCACACAGCTACTCGCTCATTTCCCCTCCTCCCCAAAGTGGGATAAGGGAAAAGGAAGGGCAGAGTAAAAGCAAGAAAACTTATAGACAGAGATAAAAATTGTTTAATAAGTAAAGGAAAAGTGGAAGAAGAGAGACAGGAAACAAAACAAATGATACAAAGGCAATCATCCACCAACTCCCATGCATAGACTGTTGCCCAGCCAGTTCCTGAACAGAACCTACTTAAATCCCACTCCTCTCTGTTTTATTGCTGAATATGATAAAGGGAGGGTAGTGACAGGTGATGTTACAGTGGGAGTCTGCTACAGGCCACCTGACCAGGAAGACTAAGTGGATGAGGCCCTCTATAGCCGAATAGGAGCAGCCTCAGGTTCACAAGTC
>VYXH01000695.1:147393-265997 GCA_013397275.1 Burhinus bistriatus | reverse complement strand
TTCTCAAAAATACTAGCATGCTGGCCCACAAGCCCTGGGCTACTACACTTGGGCATCTCTCTAGCAAGCCCAGTTTGTCCCCCTTTGAATCTATTTTAAAGCTCTCTCAATGAACCCTGCTAACTCTTGTCCTAGAACCATTTTTCCCCTGCAAGGCAGGCTTTTCCCATCTGTTACCAGCATGCTTGGTGTCCTGCAAATCAAGCCGTGGCCAAAGAACCCAAAGTCCTGCCAGTAGCACCAGCCTCAGAGACAGGCATTGATCTGCTGGCTCTTCCTTTTTACCCCCTCATCAATCCCCGCAACTGGAGGGACAGAGGAGAACATGACTTGTGCTACTGATCTCTTACCAGTCATCCCAAGGCCCTGAAATCAATCAGGACAGGCTTGAGAGACAAGAAAAAAAGAAAATGAAAATGAAAAATAACTGAGACAGATATATCTCCTTTGAGAAAGGGTTGGTAACGCTGCAATCCTATGTTAGCAGGCTTAATGCTTTTTTGCTTTCAGTGTAGTGTTCAAAGAGTCTCCTTTGGCCAAAGTAGAATAGCACTTTCCAGCAAAACTATGCAGAACATCTTGAAGCAAAGCAAAGCAAAGCAAAGCAAAGCATAACAATACAAAAAACTCACAAAAGATAAGATAAAGTCAAATCAAATTAAACAAAACAAAACAACTTTTGATAAAACATAACCTTACAGTACTATAATAATGATAAATGTTTGGAAACTGTACAAATATTCAAATTACTGAATATGTAGATATGACTAAGGTATTAGAGTTTCAAAACTAAATCTCATTTACTTTTGTATTTTTTTCTTGATAAGAGTTGTTTTAATATTTGTTTTCAAACTTAACTGATTCTTTTGGCCATCTGTTATTCCATATGATTTTCCATTATTTTGTATTTTTCCTTATACTGGGTTAAATTACCCAAGGCAAATGCTTCAAAGCAGATTCCAACAAGACTTCTGTGTTTGAAGGTTGGCAGAGAATATATACACACATACATACACATATGACTCTGGAGGCTCAAACATCTTCTTGTCATCTCCCAGACTAATACACTCTGACCTGTCTCTGTGATTTTGTAGTCTGTCCAGAAATGTGTCACACACAAAAAAAAAAAAAAAAAAAAAAAAGAAAAAAAAAAAGAAAGTCTGTAACTGCATTAGAAACCAAGTAGCTTGTTATTATCTAGTACACTCAGTTTTCAAAAAGTATTGTGTTTTCATAAGAACAGAAGGTATTTAGCTGCTCTGTTGGATTCTTTTCTTGCCATGTTGCAATTGCTAGTCAAATTGGTACATTGCATTTGGCCACAGAAATGTTTTTTGGTGACAGAGCTGTGTTGAACAATGCACTTGAATAAAAATACACAATTATATGTGTTTCACCCACAGAGGGTAAGGACAGGCTTCTGTTTCATCTCAATATCTCATTTGTACTGATTGGGCCTGTCTATATAGCAGAGGTAGGTATCACTGGCCTCATTTCTGAAGTGATTTCCAAAGAAAATATACTCAAGGATTGGAATTAGGTCTTTGTGATTTTACTTAGCACTCTAATAGATTTTAAAAGGAGTTCTGAGACATATATTCTAGTGTGCTCAAGAGCCACAGCTGGCTTCAAAAGATCACAATTTCCATTTATTTATATAATAGTAGCTATAGTTTCAAAAGTACAGTCCTCAGCAGCTACTATAAGGAACAGGCTAGGTGAGACTGTGTACCATGTAGAATTCTTTTGAAAATCTGTTTATGAGTAAGATGAATTTTTAAAATAACCAAGCTCTATATGCTTTGGTTGTCTGCCACTTACGACTACAAGTAAACATGCATTGCTTACCTAAGCTGCAAAAGTTTTGATTAGAAATATTTGGAAAGTGGTTTTGGACCTAATGATTAGATGACACTATGAATACCAAGTATCTGCTCGCCAAGAAGAACCAGACACGTGCATGCACAATCCATTAGATGAGTATGTATTTCCCTTACACTTCATTAGAAAGTCGAGCATATTTAGGCATCCAAAGCAACAGAATGGACCATCTCACATAACTGGAGAACAAAGAATCTATTTTTAAAACAAAATTCATAACCAAAGCATTTTCATCTTCCAAAGCAAGCTGACACAATTCCTTTTTTAGATCCACTACTGAATTTGACTTGTTTGAAAGCTTTTAAAGAGTCTTGTATTGTACTCACAGTAGGATCCTTGCTATCAGAGGTAGCTTTGCTTTTCCCTCACTTTAACTTGAAATTAAATGTAAAAAACACTTTTCAAATTATTGTCTTATGGAAAAGGAAGGAAAACTTTAAACATATCTTTACAAAGGACTTAAACATTTTCATGTGCTTTTGAAAAAAAAAAGGTTTAGCTCACATCTACAATACAAAATGCTTTCATAAGAAACAAAAAAGAAAAAAACAATCCTTAGACTCATCAGTCCAATATCCAGTATTCAGCCTTATTTTTCAAAACACAATGCACACTAAATTGTTGTTAGGTGGCATTGAAAGGAAAATATCAAAGTTTTGTAAGCGTGGAAAGTGAGGGGGCAGGAGGGATTGTAAATAAAAAAGCTTCCATAAATCAGACGTGTGTACGGCTAATACATGAAAAATACATGTGAGACATCTGTATATGGTGGTGTTCAACAAAATTGTATGAAATTTTACTTTCTGAATAAGACAATGGAGATTTAGGACTGGGGCAAGTCTGTAAATTTGAGCAACATATTTATAGACTCCTGTGTGCTACAGTATCTCCTATGTGCTACTGTAGGAGTTTGTAAAGAGAAATTTCTAGAAGTAGAAGAAAATGAACAAGTTGTCCAAGGTGAATAAAATAGGGGCAAAAAAATATTGAAGTTTAGTAATTGAATGGGCAATGAGGTACATGCACAAGAGGAGTTCAGAGCCCAGGGTTTTCCAAGTGTGGAAAAGTGGACACAACTGCTTTTAGCCCAGAGAATCGTGATGCCATTAGCTGATTTTTCCCAGCCTCAGCCTAACACTCGTTCTAACTGTACATAATACAATACAGTACTGAAGTTCAGTCCTCTGTAACTTTAAAGTCTTTCGTTTTTAAGTATTTGGACCATCATTGAGCATGAAGGTACCAATAGACATACTGGTCTGTTAGTATTGAATGTACCGATATGAAATGGAGCTAGAGGTTAGTCAAGCAATGCATTGATGGGGTCATCCTCCTTTATGGGACTGATCTCTTGGAAAGAGCTTTCTGAATCCAATCATCTACTTTCAGGACACCTACTTTATATGGCAGCATTATAGCACTAAAAGCAGATAAATAATTATTACCTTTTAGACAACCTCTGAGTTTTATTGCTGTTCTGTCCTTGACTCCCTGAGTTTCCTTGTTGAGCAACATGGTATTTGATGTAGTCTGCGACAGTTGGTAAAAGTTTTCCTTTGTATATTTAGGTATCCTGAGATCATGAGAAGATGACAACACTAGAAAACTGTTCTAATGACATTTTCAGCCTATTCTTACAATAAGATTTCCAGATGAAACAGAATGAACAGCCAAACTTCAGAAAGCTTCTCTGAACTCCACCACGATTGCTCATCACTAGATCTGGTTTAGGGACAGTTTATTCCAGGAGAATCCTGACAGCCTAACTCATTACTGTGCAAGCTATCCTGAGGGCAGGTCAGTGATATAGCATCTGGTTTAGGTTTCACAAATCAAATGCTGGCTGCACACATTACCAGAGTGACTAGTTTAGACTTTAGCCTGTGAAAAGAATACTATAGAGTGAGGACAGCAAGCAGGGCCCAGACTACAGGATCCAAGACCAAGACAGAAAATGAAGAATCATAGAATCATAAAGTATCTCAAGTTGGAAGGGACCCATAAGGATCAAGTCCAACTCTGTTCTCATAGGACTACCTAAAATTAAGTCATAGACTAAAAGTGTTGTCCAGATCCTTCTTGAACTCTGACAGGCTTGGTGCCATGACTACTTCCCCGGGGAGCCTGTTTCAGTGACCCACCACCCTCTCAGTGAAGAACCTTCTCCTACTGTCCAATCTGAACTTCCCCTGAAGCAGTTTCATTCCCTTTCCTCATGTCCTATCACTGGTCACCAGAGAGAGGAGATCAGCACCTCCCCCCTCCGCTGCCCCCTTTGAGGAAGTTGTAGACTGCCATGAGGTCACCCCTCAGCCTTCTCTTCTCCAAGCTGAACAAGCCAAGTGACCTCAGCTGCTCCTCATAAGTCTTGCCCTCCAGGCCTTTCACCATCTTGGTCACTCTCCTCTGGACACACTTGAATAGTTTGATGTCCTTCTTACACTGAGGTACCCAAAACGGCACACTGTACTCAAGGGAGGGCTGCAACATTGCAATGCAGAGTGGGACAATCACGTCCCTCGACCAGCTAGTGATGCTGTGCTTGATGCACCCCAGGACACAGTTGGACCTTTTGGCTGCCAGGGCACACTGTTGACTCATATTCAACTTGCCGTCAACCCAAACACCCTGTGAAGTAGTTCTACTTACCACAGTTACACTGGATAGAGCGTCAAATAATAAGAAAAAATGTCATTCAGGTGAAAAAAAAATATTCTATCTTCAACCCATGAATAAATAAGTGATGTGACTAGCCTACTGGAAGAATAAGGGTTTATCTTATGTCCCTGTTTTGTACAGAGACAAAAGACGTGACAATATTTCAAAGGAACTACGCTCCCATTTCTATGTTCTGTGGGGGTGTGATTTGCAGTGTAGACCACATAAGAAAAGATTCTTTGGACACAATACAGGAAAAACTGAGTAGCCTTTGTTTTGCAGAAGGTCAAATCATATGATCGATGTTTACTTTCTTACCTAACATTCATACATACACGTTGACAGGCATATGTTTGTCATCCATGATAATCAGGGGAACAAATACTACAAAGTCTACTGAACTGGAACCTAATGAGTCAGCCTTAAATAAAATTTACTTTCCTAAATTCCCTTATCAGCTGGGCTTTGCAGCTTCCCTTCTGAAAATGTTCAAAACCCAGCTCAGAATGTGACCTTTCAGCTTTGCATCTAACCAGCAGTCAGGGAGGTGGGTGGAAGAATGGTCAGTTGAAGTTCAGACAAGAAGGGTTACAGACCTTGTTCCATCAGTTGTTAAAAAATTGTATAAGTGCTCCTCTCCTTTATATCATTATATGAATGATGCTCTCAGTTAATTCACAGTCTATTAATTATTAATTTTTAAAGTCACATGCATTGGTCAAATAGAGGGAGGAGAGGGAAGAGGACGTAAAAGAGAGGAGGAGAGGAGAGGAGAAAGGCAAGGCAAGGAAGTCTACTTTATTAAGCATAACAATTTTTGTTTTCCTCTATTTCGAGTCCACCAGTGAGAAATGATCCAAAACTAACTTTTGAAGATAACCCTACAAATAAGCTTACTACTGTTATTATTATTATTATTATTACTACTACTGTTTACATTGTCTCATTTTGTACCCGTAAGAAGATTTTTTCCTCAATACAATATGGTTTAAATAAATTTTCTGGAGTTTTTCACAGAAAGAAAATAGAAAAAAATAAACATTTTCAAAATGTTGAAGTGTACAAGAAAAAAGGTTGACTTCACTTGAAAAAAGACATTTTTCCCTTTAATATTTCTAAATGGATTTTTTTTCCAGAGGTTTTGTTTTATTGGGTTTTTTGATTTCTTTTTCTTCCACAAAGATGCAAGGTATCTTAGCTTTTAATTCCGTATATACAAAATGTTAACATTTCCCAAATGATTTAATTTCAATTATGAACCACAGTACTTAACATGATTAAAAGGTCAACTCCAGTGTATTATGCTGGAAACACAGAATATTCCCATGTTATAGCAACTATTTCTTTGCAGGATCTCAGGCTACCAACCTTTAAAGCAGTGCTGGTTTTATCCATTGAAAAGTCCTTATGGGGAGTATCTGTTGTTGTTTTTTTTTTCTTAAACCACACTCTGATGTAGTCTGGGGCGATGATTCTACCCATAGAAAGGAGAATTTTGGTACAGAATCTCTAAATGTATCAGCCTGGGGTTGTTCAAAAATCTGAGTGTGGTAAAGCACACCTCACATAAGCATTCCGTGAACAGAGGAGCAAGAAAAGGATATTATTACACACATATGCATTATGTGATTTGCCTGACAATTACTACAAATCAGGCTGCTCTAGGACTCTAGAGGACTATAGGTGTATGTGCTCATATATGTTTGCAGACAGCCCTGTAAAAAGCCTTGCGTAATTTTGGCATTGTATATTATAAACAAACAAACAGACAAAAAGAGGTTATTCCTTTTTAAACAAAGGTGAAAGACAAACCCTAGAGGGGTCCCCAAGAAAACGGGAAACCTGAGGAGTGAAATAACATGAATGTGTGAGCTCAAAGGCAAGGAATTACTGAAAAGCCACTACTGCCATTTAAGAAATGGCATATCGAGGCTCAAAAAGGAATCTGAAAAGCCAGAATTAGCTCGGAGAATAACAGTGAAATCTCAGTGGTGGGTGCTATGCAGAAGGTCTGCAGAGACATGTGTGTCAAGAAATCTTGAAACTGAAAAGCACTGTCTGAATTCTGACCCAGTCAAACAGCTAAAGTGCCTGGGGATATGGTGGCCAGAACATCTGACAGCACTCTGGTGAAAGGCCAAGGGGGGCATTAGGCCAGATGCCATCACAGCTAAGTTCACCACCTAAGGAGACAGAAATCCTTCCCTGTCTGTCATCAGAGAACTGCATCTGTTTCTCTAAATGATATACAAGACTTTATGTGCGTAGCAGGAACCTCTGCCTCAGAAGCTCAATGTAGCACGAGGGAGTTGGGGAGAACAAGCTGTTCCTGAGGGAGCAAGCCCAGCCGTATGGGCAGAGAAAACATGTGATTGACAAGATCAGTTCCATTTGGAGAGAGGATTCAGCTGAGAGTGCTTTTCAGTTGTTGTTTTAACGTTCTTTGTTCCTAAGTCTTTTTATGTTTGTGTTCGGTCACATCAGCACAAAAAGATTTTCTTTTGATCTGATTTATGCCCTAGCCAGGGTATGTCTGACTCTAAGCAGAGTCAAGAAAGTGGATGAACAAGCATGGGTGACTCCTTTCCCATATCATTTAGAAAACATTTATGCTGACTTTCAAACACACTGTTTAACTCAAAAAAGCCACTTAAAAGAAAGTTGGGGGGGGGGGGAGACTTCCTCATTTCTTTCTAGGGCAGGAAATGAAATTAAGGTAGATTATGTACCCTTCACTCCTGTGATGATCCCATCTGTGTTTCTCAAACCACTGATGGAAGGCTGGCTTGCTTTTTTATAGGAATGATGAGTATGAATATTTCTCCCTGTCTTGGAGAATGATTAATCACTAATCATTCTACCCAGAATGAAGCTGTTCCCAGCTTTCTTGGGAGTATCTGCAGAGAAGATACTCATCAGAAGTACATGATGATGATTCACTTCCCCACCACTCCCAAGCTTTTCCCTCCCCTATGAAAGCGTTCACTCTTGCAAACCCAGTGGTTCCATTTTTATTAGATCAAATATAACAGAATTTGTCTCAGAGTGGGAAGACTGATTTTCACATCAAGGTCTTGACTAATATATTCAAAAATTACCAGGGAAAAGAGAAGCACTTTCCTAGAACCTAGTTAACCTATACCCACACCTTATATTTTATATCCTTTTTGTATTGTTCTATGCTAGTAGGTGGACAGCCAAACTCTGGTGTGACTCAGTAATCATTTATTTACCCCAAATGTTCTAAAATGGAAAATCTCAAGGACAAAATTCCCAATATTTTAGCTGTTTTCTATTGCTATAGATGCATTTCACATTCAAGGGACAGATGGTTCTTAAAAATGTCTGAAAGTAATTCAATGTCTATTACTCAAAACTCGTGTAACTTCACCATAGTCTGGGTGACACGGGCTGATTATACACATATTATTGATCTTCAACATGTAGGAAGGCATACTGAACCACAAAGATAAATACTAGATTAAGTAAAACGTGACATTTTAATTGCTGGTCTTTCAAAATGATTTTTTTCCCTGTCCATGTCTGTTAAAACATCTTAGAGATGCTTCTCTGGTTTGCAGAAATTCAAGTTTTCCATGCATAAACATCCTACATTTAAAAAAATATCTCGTGTACTTTATATTTTCACATAATTCTACTATTTAATTAAGTTCTATTTTGTCACATTGAGCCTAAATAGTATTTTAGCTTTTTAGATTTTCTAGATACATATTTAAAGTAACATTACTTTCATTATTTAATCTACTGTAAGAGCAGGATCGTAACATATGTGACTCGGTTAGATGCCTTCCCTAACCGTGGTGATTCTCTGGTGCTTTCCCTAGCTCCAACAGGCACACTGTTCTATTAGAGTCTTTATAAAACATTTTGAAAGCCTCAGGTGGAAAAAGAAGATATACATATGTATGTCTTTAGCAAAGTATTGTAATAAAAATATTTAACTAATTTTCTTTTTAAAATAACTACTAGTAACTATCAATCCTTGAGCACAGGATTGCATGGGGTTTCTTTTTTTTGCCCTTTGTTACCCCATAAACAGGATCCTATGCATCCTATTGTCCCTCCTAATTGTCTTGACTAGATCATACTTTGAATGAATTCAGAAAATCTGTCCTAGGATCAGAAAAAATATAGCGTTCATGTGCCACAGATGAAATGTTGCATGGGAAAACATTTTATTCTTCCTAGGCACTGGGTATATGTTCATACTGTCATTGCATCCTTTTTATTGGAGCTAAACAGCTACCAAACAACCCTGGCAACGTTTATTAGACCATATCCTAGTACAAGAGGTCAGATTCTTTCCCAGGCAGACCTCAAGTTGTTGTAATATGTGATAAATATATGTAATATGGGAAAAAAGTCAAAAAGTCAGTTCCAGCATTAATTTTGGCAGCATACTACATGCACAACAAAAACTCCTAACACTCAACCAGTGCTTTGCTGGACACGAATCTGGTAAACATCATGCAACTCTGTCTACAGAAACCAGAAATACTTTGATCTTCAGCAGTGACTTAAAAAGCTTTCAAAATTTCTGTGTGCAAGAGAGAATACATAATTTCACTGACAAAGCTTCTTACTTCTACACTGATGTTTGGCAGATCCTGCACTGTTTAACTGTGTGTCATATCAGAACACCCAAAAAACTCTGTCAGTGTGTAGGGAGCCACAAGCTTGATAATACTGTTATGTATCATAACAAGGATGTATCAGATTGCAGTGGTGATAAGAACCTCCCACTTACAGTGATACAGAGTAAGCAGACTCTACCACCTTAACTGGGATGAACAGATTGCCTACTTGGCTACCAGAAATTTCATATGAAGGATATCTTTGTCACCACTGAAACCAAGTGGGTTTCAATGAGAGAGGCTGGTAGCACAAAGATTATGCCTTGCAAGAGACACAAGGATTAATTCTCATTTTATTTTTCCTTCATGCAAAAAATACTAAAATTTGACATTTAACCACTCAGAAATCAAATTATACAGGAGTAAGGTTGACACTTAATGTCTAAAAAATTCTTATATTCCAAAACTTGTCTTTTATGTTCATGTAAGATACTCAGTTTTAGTATGCTACATCTTCATGTAATATTGTGCAAGAACTTACAATTTTACTGAAGTTTTAGTAGAGTATTCAATATTCAAGATGTTCAAAGAAAATTGATTTGGAAGTGATGAGTGTTTAAAGATTGTAGTAAAAATATTTTCCTCTCTGTTTTTAAATCATCTTAAATTAAGCTGGTTTTATTTAGCTATAGAGCATACAGATTACAATAACATCAATGTATTGGACTGGAAATCAGGTACAATTTACAACCATTACATGTGAATAAAGAGCTTTCTGCTAGTTAACTGAAATTCTAGAAATTTCAACATTCAAAATTTTGAAAAGGAACTGTGTACTCTTCTTTGTACTACTGGCAGCTGCATTTGTGGACATCATTTTCTCTTGACAATGCTATTTCAAATTGATGTGTTAAAACATTGTACTTAGAAAGGTAAATAATTAGCCCGCAAGCAGGCCACATTGTGTCATTGACTCTGAACAGCCCTGTGAATTTCACAGAAAATTCTGCTTTCGGTAATGTTGATTGGGTTTGTGTCATTTAAAGTAACATATGGATGTGCAAACACACACACACACATCTTTCTGAATCTCCTTCTTTTTCAGTCATTTATTTTTTATTTATTATCTGTGTGCTAGATCTAGAGAAATAAATAAATAAATAATATGAATGAATTATATAACAGTACTTTGGTAAAGACTGCAGGAACATAAAAGGATGCTATAAAGAAGAAAGATTAATTATGCTTCATCGTCAAGGAAGACAGAACAAGAAATAATTGCCTCAAGCTTCAGTGGGAAAAATGTAGGCTAAATATTAGGACAAAAGATTTACTGCTGAAAGAATAGTTAAACAATAGAATAAGCTGTCAAGGAAAGTTTTGTAACTGCCATAATTGGGATTATTAATGGCTAGAACAGATGCCCAACTAGCGAAGATAGGTTACCGATAACAACATTCAGTTCTGCCATGATGTAAGTAGATCTTCGTGTCTAACAGATAGGTTGTGCAGCTGATATATTGGCCCTCACTGGATGAAGCAGACCTCTTCTATCCAAGAGGTTTCTGAATGTGTGAAATCTTGCCCAGAGAAGCTCAATACCTGAATAAATGAATGAATCTGCTAGTTAAAGGCTTGGTAACCCAAACTCCTGACAGTGTTCTCTAAGTACCAACAGTTTCTTTATTAAGTGCCACACATTTATCTCTATTGCAATAGTGTTAGTATCATACTTGTTGTGAAAACTGACAAGAGTTAAGTACATAATTCTGTAGCCATTAAACATAACACAAAATATCTGTAAAAAGTATATAGACTCAGCCCAAATAATTTTATTTCTGTTGGATGTACTGCAAAATATTTCTAGTCTTTTTATTTATAACTTTTGGAAACAGAGACTAAGTCTGGAATTTGGTGGTTAAAACCTCAGGAATTCATCTTTTCTGAGCTAGTTAGTATTTTATATTCTATATGTCCTGCAGAATAACATGAAGGAATAAATTAATGGTACCGAATTTATTAGAAAATTGTTTTCAGGCACAGAATACCAACTGTAATATCAAATCACCAATTACATGTTCAAACCATTGTCAATAATGTCACTTAATTGCATGCTGGGGTATTAAATTCAATCCAAATGGAAAAATGTGCATTTGAGATTGATTAGTTTATTACATAAATGCATTAGCTGGTTACTTAAAATTGATTAGCAAGGTTTCAGTTCAGTGCAGGAAATCGCTACGTTAATCCCAGCACTTCTCTCTTTATTCTCCAATTACATGAAATACACTACATGCATTGCAACTGGGAAAAAAAACTACATTGGTCTTCTTCAGAAATTCTACCCATAAATCACAAGAGGCCAAAGATAGGATGTTTCATGAAGAAAAGTTTGGCTCTTTGGCTTACAGAACATGAGCATGCTGGGAGGTCATAAAAGAAAGCTCATCGCTTGTAGCCCTGCATTCTTACTAGGAGTGACATCCAAAGAACTTAAGTAGAATTTTAACTGTGAATTTTAACTGCCCACCTATAAAAATATGGTCTTGATAAAAAGCCCTGTTTGGTATACATTTGCTTGTGGAAAGCAGTTGAATGCCATAGGCTTTTTATTGTAAATTCCCACAGCATTCATTGCTTTGTATTTCAGCATGCATGGAAATGCCTCTGATTTGACAGCCTGAGCAAACTGCACTTAAATAACGGCTCAGCCTGATCAAGGCTCAGCCTGATTAGGCACAGCTTCACTTGAGATTCTGTAATCTGGTGGATCTTAACACACACTCTTAGCATCAGGCTCTCTATAAAGTAACAATGGTATCTGATATTTCCCCTTAAAACATGACTGAGCTGACTGCTGGTGCTTATGCACACATTTTAGTGAACTAGTTTGAGGTGTTTGAAGAAATTCTCCGAAGTTCGAAAGCCTGTGCTCTCCTCAGCCTGAACTGATGCCATTTCAACCTGAAGAGAGACAAAAAATGGAAATGGGAGGCACTCTGGAAACTAGTAATCATTTACAGTGATGAAATCCTGCATTTTCATGCCTATTCCTAGATCTCTTTTCTGTTGTTATTGCTGCGTATTCAGCAATCACTACAAGAAATACGTGCTGCTACCAATTCATTCCCTTTCTGGAATTGTATTTTAAGAAACAGGAATGAACTTTGTGTCACTCTCTTAAAATGGAGATAGATCTTTATCTTTAGGAGAGAATTCTGGATGTCAGATAGAATGTCCCTGGAAACTTAAGCTTCTCACAGAAACAATGTTTCAGATGTACCTTTGTCTTCACTCTATTCTTATATTTTTATATAGCTTCTTGTTTGCCGTCAAGTTTTAGAACCCGTTTTGAGGTGCCAAACACCCCTGCATAATTTCTAGTGAATATGGTGTTCTCTGTTCCTCTCTGGATGTTGAATGCATTATAACAACTAATATTTGAACATCAGAATTCTTTTAAAATGTTTAACTAGTTAATCTAACTCAGCATTTTGAACCGATTGTAAATCCCACAACAATTTTTCAGTGAAGGTAAGGACAGACTGGCAACTTCACTTATATAGACTGATATAGGAAATAGTGGAACTTAACTGGTTTTAACTGGTTTCTAAAATTCCTCTTAGAAATTGTCCCTGGACTCCAGGCATCCATTGATGGCATTACAAATGTGTTAAGATTAGTCACTCAAAACAAAATTAATGACATGCCCACTTCCTAATTGTGTTCTGGTGTACACCTAGTCTTTCCACTAGATGTATGAATATTTATAATAGCAAGAAAAATGTTTGGAAATACCTTTGGTAAATAGACTGCTATTAATAATCCTATTAAGGATCTACAAATCTTCTGGCATTTATTTACCTTCTGATTCTCATGTTATATCAAATAGATAAAGGTGCAGATCTCTTTAGACCGAGTTTACCCTGACAACCTTCACTTTCCATGGTGCAAAAGGGAAACATCCTATTAAAGGACAAAGACATTAAGGGCCATTTATAGAAGAAGGAACAGTCCTAAGAACATAGGCATCTATGAAAACTTACCACGCATATATAAGCGTAGTAGCCACTTTCTTTGATGCTCAGCTGCTTGTAGTACCTTAACACTAGAAGTCCTTTGAATAAATGCTTGCAAATCCAAAGGAAGCTGCTGGATCTATTACCATTTGAGCTGGTGAGGGGGTTTTTTAAGATTTAGGAAGTCAGACACAAAGACCTAGTCAAGTGCTAGTTTTTCCTTTTGGAAGAATGACTAATTTGAAAAATATCCCTCAGAAATAATCCTTTAAGATCTTAAACAATTAGTGTACTTTCCTTTACTTACGAGTATTCCAGAAAATGAGTCTGTTGCCGGGAATATTTTGGGAAATATATCTTTGGAATGAATGCTGCAGAGTAATAAAAGAAAATAAATTTGGATTAATTTTGATTGTCGTCAGCACAAGTATTTTTCAACAACCTGGTCCCAGTAGTCCTACTCATTTAACAAAGACCAAAAGATAATACCATATATCTTACTCTGCTATTATAGTAGTTTTAATATTAAATGCCTGTAATTAATATTTAATCATTTAACAACTTGCAAAGAACAATTCGTTAATCCAATCCAGGAAATATTTTTTTTGAATGATAACAAATAAATAAATCAAATCACAGCCAACCAAAAACCGAATCAACAAAAAATGAGACAAAATAAGTTGAATAAATTATTACTTACAACCCATTTAACATCAGAAGGTCAGATAGAGTTCATTAATCTCTGCAGAATCAGAGGAAACAAAGTATGGCAAACTAAATCATTGATTTGTTGAATATTTTTAGTGGAAAATATTTGAGAACGCTTGGTAAGCATTCTCGTGTGAACACATGGGGAATGCTGAGCTTTTTTTTATTTTATTTTTAAATTAAAAGAAAGGAGCTAGCTCTGATGGAAGGTGTAAAGTTTTAAAATCACCAATTTTATCTATATGGCTGCAAGACATATTCTTATTGATTTACTCCATCTTCCAAAACCCTGAATTCTCCTTATGTTCCTTTTGTAATGTTTTGCTGTTTAAAGATATGTGAAGATGGGTGGAAAGGGGATTTATTTCTAATCATTATGTTGTTCTACTAAATTATTTTAAATTAATTATAGTACTTTGTATTTGGTGTATTTTACAACACCTGCTCTGTTTCTCGAGGAGGTATCACTGTTCATCACTGCATATTCAGCTCTTCTGACTCCACACTACTGAGATTCAATAGATTCCAGTAGTGAACCACAGAAAATAAGCACTAGCAAAACTTTCTGGAACTTTAAAACATAAAATTTTATTGGCACTAGGGACCTTTTGAAATGTGGAAATATAATAATTAAAAGTAATCAGTAACTTTTTTACAAAAGACTAAAATCAAGGATTTGGGACTTCTTAATAGACTTGGTTACATATTTATTGCTATTTCTCTACTAAGTTAATCACTTTTATTTTGTAGGAGCATAACTGATGAACCAGCTAATTCAAACTTGCCTAGAAATTCTTTATTATCTGTAAGTGTTTGCAAGGTAATGCAAATTGGTAATTGTTATTCCATAGACTTAAAAATTTGTCATCTTGAGTCTTCATTACGAGTCCAAGCTTTGCAACCTGTTAGTGTTAGACTGCATTCATAGGCATATCCCTGAACACTAGTGATTGCTTATCTTGCAATACACACAGAAGAAAGCTAGCTATGTTGGCTCATGAGTCTGAAGGAGGTAGCCAAGATCCCATTCAGACTCAGTTTTGCTTCTTCTATCTGTAGATAGAAGATAGTACTGGTACTGTACTGCACAATTCAGCATATTCTCTAAATTTTAATAGATCATATTTGACCAAGCAGAGAAAACTATTGTATGAGGATCTTGCTTTTGGGTAGGATAGCAGTAATTAATATGCATATATGTAAGTCTTTGTTCATTCAGAATGAACATTTGAAGAACTTATTTTTTTTATAATTTGCTTATACTTTGGAATTAAATTATTTGAATAATCCAGATGTTACCTGAATACTTGTGAGTGGTAAATAACGTAACCTAATGATCATAGTTGACACTAGCTTCGCACTACTATACACAGACATGTATGCATAAATGCAAGTATAAATACATACGCATGTTTTATATGTTTATATAAATATATATGTGCCTTAGGATTTTTTTTAAGTGCTGTTTGTTTTCTTCTTGTTTTTATCATGTTAGGTACTTTTTTTATTTCTTAGCTAGCCAAGTTTGTTAGCAAAATGTGGCTCTTAGATTCTATATAACATGCTGATAAAAATCTTACATTGAGTTGATCAATGTGTTATGAAGAATATTTGGAGACTTATTGGTGACAATGTGTGACATGAGATGAGTCCATTTAGTCTTTCATTTTCACCATGCCATCTATGAATTCACTCTGAAAATTTTCCATAAACTGGATTGCTTTCACTTTTATGTAAGCCAGAGACAATTTTTTTTTTCATCTCTTCTAATTATGTTTGTGTTTCATGAGGATATAGTTAATTTATAGAGCCACAGTCAATATATTACCAAAAAGAAAGTTAAATCAGCCCCAATGGAGTTCCATGGTGCTGCAGCTATGTTGCTTTCCAGACCCGACCTACTTGATTTAGTTCAAAGACCATCAATTCAGATATCTTTACACTGAATGATGCTGGATTATTTTGATCATATAACCTTGTGTCCCACATAGCACAAAACAGAGAGATAATTTAAAAGTATCTTTTAGAAAGAAAGAAATAAAAATAATTTATTTTTGGTTTTAATTCCTGGAAAGCCATTCCAATGCTTCATTTTGTTCAGCGTGGGGGAAAAAGACAAGAAGCTAACAGCCTAATCTCAACTTTCATATGCTGAAGACTGGATTCCTAGACAATATACACAATTAAATATCTAAATATGCAGTCTATAATTATTTTTTTCCATCAAAACACATTTAAAACCAAAGTCCCCAACGAAATTTCTTACTTTGCATGAACATCACCATTTTCTTGATATTCTATAACTAAACATATTCTCTTCTTCGAACTGTCTCTGATTTGTCAATATTCTTTTCAATCATAAGCACCAAACAAGAGCCATGTTACAGTAACAATTCTACAGGAGTCAAAAGATACAAGAATAAATATAACCATCCCACTTCTCCTCAAAAATCCATTATTTATGTCTGAGGATCACATGGGCTGGCCAGCTGTTAAATATAAGTCCTTTTAGATTTTTCTAAAACAGTATCATTCATGTCACTGAAAGACTAAATTGAAATCCATGTCATGCAGACAGCCCTGTGGTTACCCGATTGTCTCATTTGGACATTTTAAGTATAGGTACAACATTATGCTCTTACTGTTTGACTGGACCTTTCCATATATTCCGAAATTAACTGAAAATCATCATTACAGCCAAGTTGTTCTTAGATAGAAGTTATAAAGACCTAGTGATTCAAGACCAGTAAATAAACCAATGTAGACTTGCACCATTTTTTACTGTAAGGCTATAAAATGTACTTATCATAGGGATATGACTACATCCTCTCAAAGACAGACTAATTCAATAAATATTTAGAACTGATAATAGTTTTATTATTTCCAACTGGTATGTGACCAAACCAATCATAGGAATCTTTTGTTTGTTATGTGATTTTAAAACTAATTTTTAAATTACCTAAACTCTGCTGATCACATATAGATTCATAGAAAGGCTGAGGTTGGGCGGGGCCTCCTGAGACCATCAAATTCAATGTCACTGCTCAAAAGCAGGGTCAGCTACAGCAGGTTGCTCATAGCTATGTCAAGTCAAGTTTTAAATATCTCCCAGATAGACACTCAAAAAACTCTCCATGCAACTGCTTCCAGTGTTTGACTATTCTCACATTAAAAAAATAAAAAAATAAAAAAATAAAAAAATTGGTATTTCCTGCATTTCCATCTGGCTCTCATGTCTTTTGTCATGTCACAGTATGACAGCAAGAAGAGTCTGGCTCTGTAGTTTTACTCTACCCCATATTGGCTCTTCATACATATCTTTCCTGCTGTTTTATTACTTACCTTATCTACAGTCTCTAGCATCCAATTTATGCATTTCATTATTAACTATTGTCAGGTCTCCCTGCCTTCAGTTACTCTGTGTGTGTTTGTGTCTGTCTGTATCTGTGTTATGACTACATATAGTGTGTCTAGTGTTCTGCTCTAACCTAGCTGAGATTTTATTATCACTTCTTTTCTTCCTTTCTTTATTTCAAAAAATAAAACAAATTCCCCACCCCTCCAAATGCAACAAGGTAGTCTGGGTATGTCTTTATGTGCGTTTTGACAAAAACAAGACTGTGGCTTCTTGAGCACCTACATGAAACACCTTTGTGCTCCACTTATCCTTTCCATTCTATATTTAAAACATTTGTCCAAATGATCTGGTTTGTTTTTCCTATTGCTTTCAGCTTATGAATTTCGCTCTTCTAAAACATGTAACTACAAACATTTCTACCTTCATCCTGGTGTCCTAGGAGATGGTATTTTTTGTTGTTCATCAATCAATATCATTTGGCTAGATTTGCAACCGATATGAACACACCTGGTCAGCCTTAAGAACATTTTTCCTGACCTTGGACTTGCTAGGAATTTTAAACTCTTTTTGAAAGGTAAGGTTCAAATTGTTCTGAAAGAATCAATTGGGAGATGAAAATGCTCCCTAAATACTTTTGGTGAGGTAGGTCTTTAAACATCCCTAAATCACACTGACCTCCTGTTGTTTTTTTTCCTAAGGAGAGGGCCAGCGTAGTGTTTTCACTTTTGACCTTGCATCAATAAATGTGATTCAAAATTTTATTCAAAGCTGATTTGAGTGCCTTTGCCTATTTGATATTTATATACTCATGGAGATTTCAGTGATCACTCTTTCATATTTTTCTTGGTGAAAGAATACATAAGCTTGTTTTGAGTAGATGCTTTGAAATATCCTAATGGATGTCTCATGTTACGTCTTCAATGTAAGTATAACCATGAGAAAGGAAAGAGTTGAGAAATTCTACCTAAGCTGGCTGAAGTGAGTGTGCAAATGTTGGTATTTGTAAAGTTAGATTGTTTAAGATATGATATGTCATATGAATAGTATCTAGATGAGAACCTGCTACTGATGTTCTTGGGATCTGAAATAGAATAGAAGGCAATTGAAAGACAATAAGATGGATCCTCTTTGAGCTGCAAAAGTAGCATAATATTCCTTGTGTGTCTAAGATGTGAAGAAAGAGATGTAAGCAAAAGAAAAAGAGAAGACAGAAAAAGAAGGTGGAATGTTTATCAGGTCGTATACACATCTGAGACAAAATGTGTGATCTTTTAGAAGAATTAATAAAGAGATGGATATTATCAGCTAAGTCTTGTCATCTAAGGCTTTGTGAGTTTCACTAATGTTCTGAATCCAATATAAGTAAACCTTCGCCTTTCAAAATCAGTATCACAATTAGTATTACACTTTATTTTTGGTGTAGCTGATAATACTATCAAGGAAAGACAAATGACAATAATGACAATAGCACTTGAGCTTGCTCTGTACCACTTAGATCTTGTCTGAAGCACATTGTCAATGGTTCCAAATATTAGTGGAAATCTTTCCTTTACTCTGATTTTGCTTTACCTGTTCTACTGTGTGATAATCTGAATTAGCAGTTTAGTGCCTTTCACAATCTCCATATTCGATTTGGAAAAGGAGAGGAGCAATTCCAGGAGATGATGAAGAGGATAACTGTAAGTTTATAACAGGATGCAAAAATTGAAAGCCAAGCCACAGTAGCCTTAAATCAGAGAAAAAGAAGGTTAAAATAAAGAACCCTATAAAGTATATCAATTTTACTGCCTTAGTTTAGGTAAATAAATGAGAGAGGCCTTTCTAAATTGTGGAAGACATGGATATTTTAAATAAACACATGAATTTAATGCTGTTAAAGAGAAGGAGAGGCAGTTTGCCAAGAAAATGAAAAGCTTGAACTACTCACTGTACAAAAGCAATGTGGGTTTTAATTCCATCACTTTTGAATTAAGACATATGTTGTCCCTTGTAACTCACACTATACCTGTTGAAGGCATCCTTTATCTGGCTGCTTTTTAAAGTGCTATGTGGTCTTGGACAACCTCTAATTGTACCTTTGCAGCACAAGAAAGCATTATAGATGGCCAAAGGAAACTAAACCCCAAGAGTTTATTTTATTCTACGACCAAATTCGATTGCTGCTATTCAAGCTGAATAGTCCCTTATGCTGAAATTAATCCCACTGGAGTCCTGGGATGAAATTTTGCCCGTTTTGAAATCAGTGATAAAACTCTGCTGGATTTTAATGAAAGCTGAATTCCATGAGCATAAGGTATTTGGAGCAAAAAGAAAGAAGGTTTAAAAGCATAATGAATAATGTTTGTTTCATGATAAGTGAAGTGAGCTTCTGATTGCTAGCTTTTAAGTCTGCCCAATCATTTTGCCTTTTAAAGTGTTATTTTTAAAATTAATACCCTTGCATTTTTAGACAGATAATATCTTAAGAATTCTCAGCTGCATGCTCAAAATGCTGTTGGCACAGGCAAATCAGATGCCGATTTCCAGTAATCTTTCCATAACTTATTGCAACCTGTGTTGACTTCAACTTTGAACTTTTATCAAGATACATCTCCAACGTGACCCTAACATCTTCTCTTACTATTTTCTGCACAAAGCAGAGATAGACAAATAAGAAGAGGAGTTCTTTATTTGTGGTGAAACATCTATACTTTTTGTAAAGGAAGCATGCTCTCTAGACATTCTGCAGCAGATGAAATTATCTTCCAAAGACAGTATTTGCAAAGTTGATCAAAAAGCGAAAGACAAAGTTTACTTTTTTTTTTTTTTTTTTTTTTAATTTTAAAAATCCTCCAAANNNNTTTTTTTTTTTTAAATTTGAAAATGCTCCACACAACAGGTCTCAGATTGTGAATTACATCCAGATGATTTCAGCGTCTTGCCAGGAAGGAAATTTTTTTTAGGGAAAACAGTGACAGTTGAACTCTGGTTTTATGTGGCTGTTCACACATGGTAAAATAACATGGCTCACTCACCCTGTCTCCATTATGAAATTGAACATGGTTTACCGCAATAGAGTCAGGTTTAGCAAATTAGACCAGTGAACTTTTGTCTGTATTCGTAGCAAATACTGAGGCATCATTAGAACAAAGTAGATCTGGAATGTTGTTTATACAAGGAGGTTTCTCCAAATGTGAGCTGCTCTTGAAGGAAAACAGGCTGTGCCAACACAGCTTCTTCAAAACGATGAATTTAACTGTTATTTCAGAAACCCTAAACAGTAAGACACAGGAGCATGGTAGAGACAGAATCAGTTTCTTTGAGAACTTAAAAGTTGCAGAATGAGTAGCTTGTCTTTGCTTCTGCAGGTTGGTTGTACACATGTATTTGAATGAAGCATCTTTCACAAAAGCCTTCTGGACTCAAATATAGAAGCAAGATTGCAGATAATCAACATAAAGAATTAGTACTCTCCAAATACAAAAGCAATTGGAGAGAAAAAATAAACAAAGAACAGTGTAAAAGGTGGGGAGAGTAATGGTATATTTACTTTACAGTTAGCACTGCTTAAAGACTAGAATAATATCCTGTGTTCATATAAGGAATTAAACCACACACACTGTAAACATCCAGCCCACTGTTTTCCACTAAAACATTTAACTTGAACTGGAGTTGTATAGGATAGATTATGTCCCAGAACTAATTTAGCTCTGGTCCTCTTTGCTGAATCAGCAGATAATTGTGCTGTCAGAAGCAGTGAGTTTCTGTCTCCAGAGCAATAAAAGTAAAACAGGGTATTTAATAAGACAAAAATATAGCTACATCAACATCTGAAACCATAATAATAAGCAAGAACTTGAGACACAGAATGTAGAAACCTGTCAGTGGTATCAGAGTGGCCCATAAAATATATAAAAAATAGTGTATTTCTTTGGTCTGATCCTGTTTCCATTAAGGCAATAGGAAGATTCTTATTAATTCAAGTAAATTATGAAACAGCAATAATATCTGTCTTCAGAAAATTGGTAGAATCCATGCAGCTGCAAAACAAAATTCCCAAATGTCAGTGGAGTTAGTAGATTGTAATTACCCTTGGAATAAACACACATTCTAATAACACAAAATCAACAGAATTGAATTCTTATGCAAAGAAAATGGCTGTGACTAAGTATTTGTCACATTTTTAAGAAGTGAAGTGTAAAGGGCTTAAAATACAGTCATGTTTAAAATACCATGTCTGAGCATCTAGTGTCATATATTCTACACTCCATTAGCTTCCTTCTTGAATCTTTTCCTGTGTATGGGAATTTAAATCCTGGTGCAAGGATGTAACATATTGATTGTAGAGCCAAGAATCACTAACTATGATAATGTATGTGTAGATGCAATGTCTTGGTATCCCAAACTAAATAATTAAAAACTTGGCTTCTAATGTTATATAAGTATACTACAGTAGATCTGTTATGTACTTAAGTACTTTAGTACTTACATGAGAGAAACATATTGGATAACTTCTAAATAACATTTTACAGGTTCACAGTTCAATCTAGACATAATAAATAAAAATAAATAAATAAATAAATCAGTATAAAATCATCGTTCCATGCAGTAATCTGAAGGTAAAGCTAACTAAGATTATGTATTCTCAACAGTATAAATTTTCAGTAGCCTAAATCACAGAACTATATGTTGATTCCTACAGAGATAAGAAAAAGCTGATAACACACTGCCCAAAGGATTTCTAAGTGTAACAGGATAGGCTTATATATACTCAGGGTTCCCTTCATCTCAGAGGTGGTTTAAGAAATAAGCTACTGAATAATGTTCCATTGAAAAGCGAAAGCAAAGTAGTGAACGTAAACATATCAATACCATAGCCTAGTAGCTATGACATTGCTATGACTATAACATGGAATTCTCCATGAGAAAACTTTGTTCATTTTAAAACCCCATAACATCACAAAAAGCTAACAATGCAATACTTCTACACCAGAAACATGTATTTCCCAGGCTAGGGAAAATCTGTTTACTATTCTTGATATTAGCAAGTCAGATGCTATCTTAACCATGTTTTCCATGCATTCACAGGAAGAGAGATTCAATTATCTGTTTCTAATTAAATAAACTCTGTATTTTAGAAATATAGATGTCCTCATTTTAGCAAATGCCGTAATAACAGGAGTATACATTCTGCATGGATATGATCAGTATATGCAAGCTTTTGCTGAGCTTGTCTTTCATCCTTATTGACATTTTAATATGTGAGTGATAAGACAAAAAAGAGCCTCCAAGTAAAGTAATTGTAAGACAAAAAAATAGCTTCTAAATAAAGGAATTTCTGTTTCTTTCTGCTATAGCATCACTTCAGATCAGTTTTACCTTTTCTCCATATCAACTTCATTATATAGAAACAGTGTCTGTGTTCAGGCTCCCGGAAGCAGAACATTTAATGATCCAAATGAACCGAAAAGTATTACACACATTTGCACTAGAGACCCAGGTGGTGCTAAGGAGCACCATCATGAGCTAGAGGAAGTAATCTTGAAATATAATACTATTTTTTCCAGGCCTCTGTTAAATGACTATCATCTTGCACCACATAAAGTATGTTTTGCTGAGGTAAAGTCGATGAACTAAGCGGACCAGGATGAAATCCATTTCTCACTCTCTTTCTATCTTGCCTTAGCTTCTTCCCCTTCATTTTAAAGGAAACCCCACCCCACAAATAAAGTAAGGATTAATGCAGTGTAGTTCTATAGAAATTACTATATGAATCTATAAAATCTAAATCTAATAGAAAAATTGATTTTGTTCTCTAAATTTTTACATTCCCTCCTATTTTGTAACACTATAAAAGGAGTATTCTTTCTGCTTGTTTGTTTGATTGCTTATTTGTTTAAATGCTGTAAAATTATCTCCAGAGCTTCTGCAAAAGAGGGGTATTGGTAAGGGGTAGGGGTGAGGGGCAGGTCAATAAGCAGTACTGCAAAACTTGAAAACCTTCCATATGATATCAAGTCTCTATTATACATCCAGAGATAAATGGATATTGGACAGTGAGTGACCTATCTTCCATTCCTGTTCTGATGTTACCACAAAGGACTGTGGAGCAGATTTCTTTTTTTTTCTTCCTCTGGAAGAATTAAGAGGACAACAGACTATCCAGGAGCTAAATGACCTTTATAAGTTTTTAAGATAATCCTTTGAGAAACAGATGAAAATCTAAAAAATAAGAAACTCAAGCAAAAACATTTCCCAGATGATTAAAAAAATGAACATAGTTACCACATTGATAGTGTTATGAGAAAGAGCATCTAGATCATAAAGAAGACAGATGGGCCTGAAACATGGAATAAAAAACAGATGGAGATAAAGATTTGCACATGTAAGTGAAGGAGACTTTTCTTTCTTTAATGTTTAGTCAGAACAAGGGTCTCCATTAACAAGTCTTTTATGGGGTGAGAGGACTGGGAGATTTAAAAAAAAAAGGCAGTGAGAAAGAGAATGTCCAGCTTTAAACTGATTGTGTCTTTTAGTGACATAAACCCCAGTGTCTTAAAAGTTAATGTCTTTATGATGTTTGTTTCCTATAATTAGTAAACTTAGAGATGGGAACTGATAGTCTTAGATATTGAAACCTTTTATTCAGACTTTGAAGAAAGGGTGGGCAAAGTCAGCGTATCTACTGATTTTTGCTGTGAGTTTTTACCAACCCTGACAGGAAATGAAGCCCTAAAACAACAAATGGGGATTTCAGTTTTCATGGTCCAGACACTCTTTTGGGAAGTTATCAGATAGTTCCCATTATACACGTAATCTTTAAGATCCAAACACCTCTTTATATCTATCTTCTAGATATTGGCACTAAGCTATCTGACATCAGAACTATTATCACAGTAGCCTTTGGCAGGACTGAAGACTCAGATATACTCAAGTAAGTGGATCTGTTTACAGCAGATATCTCACATGACAGCTTGTTTCCTAACTTGAGCATGTCCTTCCACAGGCATTAGGTCTGCATTTCACTGAATCTCCCTCCAGATTTTACAGAGCTTTGCTACATTTTGGTTAATAGCCCACACTGACTTTATTTTTTTTTTCCTCTTTCTTTTGGTTTAATCACATTATGAGGTCAGACTATGCTGGAGATTTCCAGGGTGCTCTCTTCTGAATGTTGGCTTCCCATCCCTAGGGAACCTTTCAGCATGCCTACAAACTGGTGTGGACCCTGCCAGGTGACCCTAGTTGACAAAGTCACAGCCAGACACCCTGTCCCATGTTAAAGAAGGCTAATAGAAACTATCATTAGGTTGGAAATTTAAGCAGCTTTCCTAATATCTCAGTAAAATGCTTCAATTTGTGTTTTACTGGACTCCATAATGCAAAGACAAAAATGGAGATGACTAAGGTAGCACTTGTTCAGATTATTATCTGAGATCTTCAAAAATGGAGAGCTAACACTAAGGAATAGATCCTGCTTTTAGGGCCCTGCAATATTTATTTCTGGAACTTCACGGTGTTATCTGAACTTTTATTCTGCACTTATTTCCAACTCCCTTCAGAAATGTTCTTAAATTAAGGGAATGTAGGCAACATAACAAAGGAATAATGATAACTCCTCAGATATCTGTCATAATTTCCAGTGATGGATTTAAAATTTTGGGATGCTGATGAACAGGAAAACACATCACCATTCTCCAGCAGTTAAGTAAAAGTCAAGATAGTAGTGTAAAACTCATTTTTCAGACAAAGAGAGATACAAAAGAGTTGTTTCTTCACTTTACCCATGTGTTGCTTGTGAATAGTTTTCAGAATTGCAAATACCACATGGGCTCACCACTAGGAAGCAGAGGATAGTTACTGGTGCCACCAAGTCTGCAACAGGCACTAATGTGAAGAAGCCAGGATGCTTGATCTACTCCTCTGGGTTCCCCCAGCAGGCAAGGAAATCTCGTCACCCACCTCCCCGATCCTCCTGAGCATGTGTTGTATGGTCAGAACAGCAGGTTTGGTTTATTGCCCTGATTCTGGACACTTAACCTCTAGCCAGCAGTCTGGTCGTTTGCCGGCAGCCCTAGAAGTTTCTAAGAATTTTATTCATATTTCTTAAATATTAATAATATGGAGGGTAGGATAAATAAAACACATCCCACCAACATGCACTAAAGCTGTGTCCAGTTCTGGGCTCCCCGGTTCAAGAAGGACAGGGAACTGCTAGAGAGGGTACAGCAAAGGGCTACAAAGATGCTTAGGGGACTGGAACATCTTTCTTATGAGGAAAGGCTGAGGGACTTGGGTCTTTTTAGTCTGGAAAAGAGAAGGCTGAGGGGGGGGATCTCATCAATGCTTATAAATACTTCAAGAGAGGGTGCCAGGAGGATTGGACCAGTCTTTTTTCAGTGGTGCCCAGTAACAGGACAAGCGGTAACAGGCACAAACTTGAATGTAGGAAGTTCCACCTAGACATTAGGAGGAACTTCTTTCCTTTGAGGGTGGCAGAGCACTGGAACAGGCTGCCCAGAGAGGTGGTGGAGTCTCCAGCCCTGGAGACATTCAAAACCCGCTTGGATGCCATCCTGTGCAATCTGCTCTAGGTGTCCCTGCTCTGGCAGGGCAGTTGGACTAGATGATCTCCAGAGGTCCCTTCCAACCCCTGTTATTCTGTGATTTACTTGTGTATCATGTTTTCACTTTTGCTCAATTCTTTTAGTTCTACTAAAGGGTTTGAACTTATCTGCACAGCAAGTCGAAGCTCCATTTAATCTGATCTTCAACTGCAGGTTATTTTTCATAATTTTGAATAAAACACAAAGTAATACATAAAAAAAAAGATAGTAACAAATTAGTAGAAATAGTCCTTTTTCCAATAGGGATTAACAATCCCACTGTCACAGATTAAACAATAGAAAGGAATCACTGGACCCAGCCTTGAAATGACTGCCACTTCTGGGATGAGTTATAACTCATGTTTCAAATTAGAAAAAGAGAACGTAACATTCAATTGCTCATAAAAGAATTCTGTTACTTATGTTATGACATAATTAATAAAACTGGAATTTTAGCAGGATCCCTGTGACTCTCTTCCTCACAAAAATTGTCAGTTATGATTAGCACAACGGAATGAATAAAGTGGATTATCTTCAATTAGATATGTTATTCAAAAAAGTCTTGAAACACCTTCAGAAATCTTCGGCAACTTGTTAGCAACTCATGAAGTCAACGACAAGGAGAGGTCAGCTAAGAGAGTCAACTAAGTACAAACTTTCCAGAGAAGAAACATTGGAGTGTCTCATGAAAAAGACCAGTCAAACAGACATAACACAAACAGACAGTGGTACATATTAAAACACTGATGCCAACATTGCTGAAATGCTGATGATCTGAATGCAATCAGCTCATCAGAGCCAGAGCAGCTAGAGTTCAGGCTACAAGCTCTGCGTTCAGGCAATTTCAGCTTACAATTAGAAACTCGGATTTCCTTCTTCTTCAGATACTTCAATGGAAAAAAGTAACTGGGAATTTTGTATCCCAGCTTTGTCTCTCCCAGCTTTTGTAACAGGATGTGTTTGTCTCACTCGTCACTGGTGTGACACCGACACATCAAACAACAGGGACAAAAGGATTTCTGATTAGAATGAGTGATGTCATCTCAGTCATCTCTGTGAATTTAAGCATTAATCTTGCAAGTGAAGCTAGAATTTGATATCCTAAAGTGTATTTAATTTTTCCAAGACTACCAAAAAACAATACAAATACAATTTTTTCCAGTAAGTTCATATTAATCATGTGCTATCAGCCAGCTGAGCTCCACATTGATCAAACATTACCAAAGAAATGGCAGTGACTAATCATACCTTGTAACTGAAATGAACTAACTCCTCATCTGAGTGTGAGAAATGGTTAATTACTCCAACTACTTATAAGCATGGAGAAGGCTCTAGAATTCTTTTCCAGAGGGGAACTCAGAGAAAGTGCTATCATAAATATCCTTAATCATTCTCTGAAATGTAATATCTTGCTTTCTATTGGCTTTATCTGTAGCTAAGGTAGATTTAAGTGTCAACTATCTGACACATCTATTTTGCCCAGATATTGACAGTATGAAATAACTCAATAGCAATAATATAACTCTGGTTATTGTCATGTGCTGGATTAAATATACGCCTTGCTGTTGTGGAGATACTTCAGATAAGAAGAGGTGAAAGTCTTCGCCTAAAATGCTGGGTTTATAAACACTCAGAGCTGCTCTGGTATTCTTTATGCCGAATCATAGAATCATAGAATCGTTTAGGTTGGAAAAGACCTTTAAGATCATCCAGTCCAACCATTGACCCTACTCTACCAGGTNCTCCTGCTGGCCACACTATTCTTGATACAGGCCAAGATGCCGTTGGCCTTCTTGGCTCCCTGGGCACACTGCTGGCTCATGTTCAGCCGGCTGTCCACCAGAATTTCAGGTACTAAAAGATTTTCTTATCCAAATGAATGGGCACAGGACCATGTTCTACAAAACATAGTAAAAGAATCCTCGGAACAGTCAGGGCCCTAAACTCCTGTATCTAGTGCCTTTTTAGATGCCTGTAGGTACGCTGGTTGCTGGCTGCTGTTTCAAAATGTACAGGATTCCACTGGCATATCTGCCACCTCCAAAACTACATCTTGGGCACACCATGCCACACCAAACAGACATACATGCAAATGAATGATAGAATCATAGAATACCAGGTTGGAAGGGACCTCAAAGATCATCTGGACCAACCTTTCTCGGCAAAACCACAGTCTAGACAGAATAGCCCAGCACCTTGTCCAGCTGAATCTTAAAAGTGTCCAATGATGGGGAATCCACCACTTCCCTGGGGAGTTTATTCTGTTATTAAATGTTATTAAATGTTTAAGCAACAGAATTACGTCTCAATATCACAGGATTTCACAGGCCCTCACCTGGAATTTATGTTAATTTAAGTTTCATAAAACATATGGGGACACCCACTACCCTCATTGCAGCTTGTGCAGTGTATGATTTTCAAAGTCATCGTAGTTAAAAATATAATCTTGCCATTTGTATGTTCAATTTTACATACATATTAAAGGCTCACATGACTAGCGTGATTGTGGAAACAGATTTTTGAATGTGGCATTTCATTTGTAAATGATGATAGAGAAATAAAAAACCCAAAACAACAGACATTGGTATGAAGATCAATATAATTATTATCTAAATGACTTGGGTCCACCCTTTGAAACTGCAGATACAATTCTTCATAATCAAGTTACGCAGACAAAAGCATTTGTGAGAACAAATTGCATTTTTGCATTAGTCTTGTAGTAATCTAACATGCAAAAGTATTTGATTTTAAAGGTAGTTTAGAAATGGTCAAAAGGCAAACTTTTGTATTATATTTGCACAGGGGTTTGGGGACTAGATTTATTACAATAATATTTACAGACTTTTAGTTGTCTGTATGCTCAGCTACATTTGGAGATATCTAAAGAACATTTTGGTGTGTGGAAAATACCCAGTGATGATGATAATGATGGTGATTAGTGTGGGCTCCTGTTGTAAAATGAGAAAACACTTTCAATCCTAGACCATAAAGGCCTTAGAAAGATATTTTGTCATTGTGTTGCAACTCTTAAGGATCAGAAGGAAAAACATAAACTGATATATATGTATGTGCCTACTCAAGAGACTGTTACTGGAGTAGAAAAAGCGTTTTACCTAAAAGATGAATGTGTTATTTAATCTTCAACACAGCTGCTTCGTTACAACTTTTTGGATAGAAACTTTCTGGTTTCAAACCAAATCTTTGCATAGGGGATTGTATGCCTGCTAATCTTGAGGGGACACATATTCAAAGCAGAGAATAATACATCTAAATTCAAAATAACGTCTTGTGTTAGAAAATAACACAGAAGAGGGTCTTGATTTTTTTCTAAACTGCTCCTGTAACACTAATATCTCTGAATGATGAGAAGATCAAATTATCAAGAGATAAGATAAAAGAGAGGATCAATGAACAGGGACACAGGTACTTACACACACTGAAGGAAATGTGGATGAGGCGTTTATCTTCCCAAAGACGTTACTCAAAGGAGGGAAAACAAATGAGTTTCTAAAAGCAGACTATTTAAAAGAATAAATGTGTTAGAACTTACCATTTTCTTTTTCATCCTTTTTCCCTACCTAGGAGTTTTTGCAGACCCCAAGGAAAATGAAGTCTTCACCTCCCACATGCTACTGTGAAATCATACCAGTATAGTAGTAAGCACTGCATAGGATTTTACTGGACTTATTCCAGTAGATACCTCTTTAAGCACATCTCAATATAATCAACTGCCTATTTGTATTCATTACAATTTTTTCTTTATATTGGTAAGTTAGTGACAAAAACATGAAAATAAGAAGCAAAACAAAACCGACTCCAGGAGTTAATGTTTCAAAATCAAAGGAATAACCTCCAGCTAATGTAAATTGCCACTATATAAGTTAATTTTCTTACCAAGGCAGCAAAAAAACTGGATGTTTCTTTTGAAAAACAATCAGCCACCATTTTGTCTTGGGGAGTGTCAGACTTTTAAAACAGCGTTCACGCCGTTTTGAAAGAAAACATGATATTTCATGAAAAATAAACAAAAGAAAACCCTCAACAACCAGAATCTGGATTCCTTTCTGTCAGAAAAAGACTGTCAATTTTCTGATACGTAATAATGCAATTCCAGTTCTCATCCTAGTTTTTAAATTTCAATAAGAAAAGAAGTGACAGAATGATCATTTAAATATATGTTCATAATCAGGTCAAGGGAAAAAGAATTGATGTTGTCTCTAGTAATATGCACCTCCCTTCACTGATAAAAGACAGAACATATCAAGGGCAAGCAATGACAGAATCAGACAAACAGAATGCTCTTTGAAGAAAAGGATATAAGTTTTGATGTAAGTATTATGAAGTACAAATTAATAAATGAAATAGGCAATACTCATAATTATTAGTTACAAGGATTGTTTTATTTTCCAGCTCTGGAAGGGATGGTTAAGTGATCATCACACCTCAAAAAGAGAATATTAACTTAGTAACATGTAGTAATTCAATTCCTTTCAACTATTTTTGTACCTAGAAAATTAAGATTTATTTTGAGATTGCCTTCAGATAACAAGCCTCATAAGCTACATTTTCCCTGTCTACCTTGCTAATTGGTAGCCAAAATCAAAGCCATAAACATGAAGACCTGGTTCTCTAACATTTTGCGAAGCTGGTTCTTTGGGAATCAGCTTAAGAATAGTGGGACAATTGCCAGTGAATTTATTTGCCTGAGGTACAGATTAAAAAACATTGCAGAAATGGTGTGTGACTATCAAAGAAGGTCTTCTAGGCCTGAAGTCAATTCTTTCAAAAAGCTTGTACTTTGGAGATTGTTACATATTAGAGCTTTATAATATTAAGGTCAATCTAAGCATAGACACTGTCCAAACGATTAAGAGTCAAGCTGTTTTCAGCATTTGGAGGCATCAAAAACAGTATTTCCTCATTCTCATCACACGTTGAGAGGCTGAGAATCATTCAGGAAGCTCCATTACCTGTATGCATGAAAGAATTGTTGTCAGTACTTTTGCGCAGAAAAGGGCAGTCAAGTAAGCCAGTGAGAGATACAACAATAGATGATATTACATATTTATCATTCAGTTACTATATTTCTTCTGATTTCAGGACTTAGACAGGACTCTGCTAATCACAGAGAATATTATTGGAGATTGAGTATTTTCTTTATATACATAGTCTGAACATAGAATAAAGACCAAATACAGTGGAGGGAACCACGTCTTATGCTGAAACTAACTCAGAAGGTTTTGTTGTGTGAAAAAGCCATGAAAGCTGGTTTAGGGTGAAGCGATGGTGGGTTTTTTTCTTTCCAAAGAATTCATTATTCTGTCAGATACAGACTTAGCCTTTAAGGAATTACTTCATAAACTTAATTAAACACATTAATCCTTTAAAAGACAAATTAATGTTCTAAGTGATTGGTACAGCCAAGAGAGTTGAACTATAAATTCTGCTAAGCAGGTGTATTCCATCTTTTTTTTTTTTTTTTCCTTTCTCCTTTTTTAATTATCTTGCTTTGATTCATTTTTCCATATCATTTAAAATACAGGAAACGTTGATAAACTGGCAAAACTAGCTTTCATTATAGTTTCTGGGATTTTTTTAAAAATAATTTTTTAGGGGGTACAACTGTAATTATCTGATATATTTGAAATATTGGTTGCCTCATTTAGTCATCTTTTTATTACAAAATGGGATAGACACTGGAAAGGTCAGAATAATTTGAGTTTGTGAAGATGTGTTTGAAAATCTCAGCTGGGATTCAGTTTTATTCTAACTTTAAAAAGAAAGAGAGAGGAAGAGAGAGGAAGAGACACAGAAGGGAGGGAGAGAGGAAGGAAGGAAAAGAAAGAAACTAAAAGAAAGCAAGCTAAAGAAAACAAACAAAACAAAGCAAGAAAGCAGGCAAGCAAGCAAGCAAGAAAAGACAAGTTGTGTAGAAAACTATATGACAAGTCTATGTCAATCAGGACGAATAATTTGGGACAGCAATGATGCACATTTCTATGGCATGACAAGAAATTAGGATTTGCAGCAGGGCTGAATGGTTAGATGAATATGTATTTTTTGATGTGATGCATACCTTAATCAAATTGTTTTAATTTTTCAAGACCATCAAATTCAGACAGCTAAACACTAAAAATACTATATAAAAATCCACAGACTGAAAAGATTTTGAAGTATTGTCTTCCTCCTTTGGGTGAGTAAAGCAAAAGTTGCTGTTGGATGCAATAGTAAGCTTCATTATCTGTTTAGCCTGATCAGCCACCTGGGATTGCTGAAATGCCATTATTCTCTGTGACATTCAGCTTTTCAGCTTTCTATTTTCTGCATGGATTTAAAACTAATTTTTCAGCTAATAAGGAGAGGTAATGTCTTTATCAACTACAGGTTTTTAGAAATAATTTGTAGCAGCAGGTTATCTGATATGCTGTTGTCCTAATCAAAATTGGTACAATAGTGGGGAAACTATGGTGTTTTTGTTGGGAACAGATCATTAAACATATAAAAGAATCTGTGTTATTGCAAGTCACATAATAAGAGGAAATTATATTGCAAGTTTTTTTTTAAACTTTTCACTTCAAGTGAAATTTCTAAAATTCATCATTTAATGTTTTAGAAAATTTTAGAAATATGAGGAGAAGGACTAAAAGAAGTGTTTTTCATTTTTAGTTCATTTCCAAACTCAAACACAAAAAAAAAAAAAACCAACAAAAAACAAACAAGCAAAGGAAGCAGTCCTTGAAAATAGTAAATAGATTAAA
Organism: Burhinus bistriatus; assembly: GCA_013397275.1. Classification (NCBI taxonomy): domain Eukaryota; kingdom Metazoa; phylum Chordata; class Aves; order Charadriiformes; family Burhinidae; genus Burhinus; species Burhinus bistriatus. The sequence continues at coordinate 233,435 of VYXH01000695.1, read as the reverse complement.
AATTGTTACATTTTTCTCCTCAAGTAGATCCTTCAGGATATCCTTTTTCAAACTTTTCTCTGAAACCATGAAGAATATAAACTAGCATTTAAATGCAAAATAAAAGAGTCTAAAGGTTTCTCAGATTCATTGTGTCTACCTGGAACATGCCCCACTTCTTATTTAGCAAAGTCTGGTAGAAAGAAAAATGGAAGATGATGTCATTCATTTTTTGTATCCTGGACTAGTGGTGAGCATACTTGTTCAAGAAGCTGAATCAGATTCTGAGACTTCTGTTGATCATATTCACATCTCCTTGGAGCAGCCTAAAGAAAAGGCTGTGGGGAATCTCCCACGCCTTTTGAAGGGATCACAGTAGTTAAGACTCATACAACCAAAGCAGGAATAAAAGGAAATATAATTCTGTATTTATCCAGTGAATTTGCTCTACAGAAAATGGTAGGTATGAAATGCCATTTTGTGTTATTAAGCACTTTTCATGCCTGTTTATGACTATTTACATGCAGAAATGTTCATGTGCAAGTTCATACTTCTATAGCTTTTAGATGGAGAGAGGCCCATAAGAAAACCAAAAAAAAAAAATAAAAAAATCTATCCTTTGAAATGTTATATTGGTTATAAGATACTTCTGTTTTCCATGAAGGTAGAGATTTAAGGAAGTTTGCATTTGTCCCTCAGCCTCCATCAATAAACATAGTAGTACAAATGCTTTAACATCTTAATAATTGCCAGGCTAAATTAACGGGCTGATAGTGTTTTGATTTATGATTTGGAGGCCCCTTCTCTCTGCTGGCCTTCAGGAAGATTGAGCTGTCTCCCATGTTCCCTGAAAGTGAGTCAATGAGTGTTTATTCATTCCCTTGATTAGAAGGCTGCCCTGAAGCCAAGTACAAGAGGCTGCTATAATAAATGCAAGACTCATATGCTTTCTTTTGCTTTCTGGATTTAGTGCTAAACATTAAAAGGAATTGGAGATTGATTTTTGTGCAGGGAGCAGTGCCAGATAAAACAACAAGCAAGTGAACGGCTGTCTTCATAGAAACAAGCTCCGTTAGTATGAGATGCCAGAGACATAGTTGAGGTTTAACATTGCTGCTACTGAACTGCTTGGAGGAGTTTTTTTAAATGTCTCATCAACTGTTGAGTTGGCACCTGAGATCTCATTTTAATTTAGCTTGCAGAGTAGCCATTTTGGTAGAAAATAATGAGTGGTAAATTACCTTTCTGCAACTAATAATCACGTTCACTTTTTCAAACACCAAAGGAAGATTACTTAACTGTACAATTGTATTTGGCTCCTGTGGCACTATCACTAAAGGGACACACATGCACACACAGGTGGGTGGGAGAATGAAGAACAATTAACTTGTTAATACATTAATGATTTCATATTCCTTTCTTCCTGTTCCTTCCTTGTCTCATAACCTGATGATGTAGAGGTACAACACAAAGTGATTTCTCACAGCTTACCTCCTCCCTTCACTCCTGTTGTGGGATGCTTTTTCTGTCTGGCAGAGCAAGCAAGTGGTTTCAGGAGCAACTGACAAATTGGCCAATAACGTGGGTAATAAATGCACTCAGTCGTCATTTCTCTACACTGCAATTTACATGTCAAGCTTGAAAAGAGTCTTTTCCTGTGTTCTGGGACTCAGAAGCACATCAAATAACATTTGCTAATGGAGTCTCTGCTAAAATGAAGCCAAAATTGATAGATGGATAAGCTAAACTATTGTCTTCTGGATATTAGTTTGAAGAGGATGTTTACAGTTTTTGAACCTGGACAAATGAATTGTTCTTTATAATAAAGGACTGGACCTTCACCAAAAATGCTCTAGCATGGTATATTCAGGAGATCGTATTCTACTGAAGTAACTAGGATACCTGGAGGCTTAGTGACAGAGCGGCTTTGAGAATTACAAGCCTCCAAAATTGCTTGCAAAATAAGGACAGATGCTAACCAGTTAAAAAGATTTTTTTAAAAGTGAGAAAAAACAGCTAATTAAAGGGAATTTATGGAATGGCAGTGCTTTGAGGAAGAGAAAAACAGGACTGACTTTAACTGAGCTTTCAAAAGGAAACGGGTGTCATTTCTAAATTGCCAGTATGCAGGTACAAATCAGGACTGTGTTCACTATATAGCTACATACATGCAGAGATCCTAATTGGGCCTTGGAGTTTATATGGTAAGTAGCGAAAATCTGGGTATAACTCATTCAGATGGCATCTCTTTGATCAGTCCTCTAGCAAGACATAATGCATTCTGAAGTCAGTTTTCCACAGCCATATTTATACTCTTACTTATTGATATGGCACTGTTTTAAAGAGCTGTTGACCTTTTCTTTTGAACACTCCCCATTCAACAAGAAGGCTTTCTCAGACTCTTTCTGACTTTCTCAGATTTTCCAGCTTAAATGGCCTTTTTAATATATTTTTTTTTTTAATGTATAACTGCACCAACAGTTGTCATGGATGAAAAGATGGCATTTAATACAAAATATTAGAATATTATTTCAAATGGACTAAGGCTTGCTCTCTTACTTTTTTCTTTCTTCTTGGACTGTAAGCACAGCATTTCTTACAAAACAGTGGATCTAAAAGGAACTCATCCATTATACCAGGTGTATAAAGAAATTTTAAAAATTAGTCTTTGAATTAATATTTTACAGAAATTATTCTAACAGAAGATTTTGGGGAATATATTTCCATATCTGACTATTAAAGTACTTCCCCTTTCACAAAAAGATTTATAGAATTAAAGATTTTCTATGCACCAGGAAATCAACCAATGCAAATCAGGATTGTCTGCAATGAAGGCTATCAGATTTTTCATTGAAGTTAATTCCCCTGTTTGTTTAGACAGAGATATCCATAAGTTTGATCATGCTTTCTTTAACTCACTGCAATGATTCTGGCCTAATGTTAGTTAAAATGTCCTTGGATCAATTAGGAATAGAACTTTTGATTAACAAGTTTTTGAGCAATAGTTCAATCATAGTGTAGAAAGGACTGTATTAATTTTGAAGTTTTGGTATTGTACCCGTCATTGTACCCACAGTAAGTGGCAATCTTCTTTTTAAAGTAGGCTGGAAACACTGTATTGCAAGGGTGTATCATAGGAATGCTGGATGAATTTCTTACCAGTGTCTAGAAAGCACTACCTTCAATGAAAGCACACATTCTTTGAAGCATCCCTCCAGTCTTCCAATTTGTTTTAATTTCTCAGAGGAAAGCTACTTCAGGGAACCCAGAACACAAGCCAAGGAGACATTAAAGAGCTGATGCTGGACCTCAGTTTTGGGTGTACTTGTGGTGCAAAGAAATTAAGGATTATACAAGGAAATTGGATGGATAGTAAGAATAGGGAAATAGAAAAGAGTATGGTTTTGGGAGAGTTTTAGAAGGTGAGGAGCCAGCTGTGTGCTAGGACTTAGTGCTCCTTCTATTAGTGACATCATGTAATAAAATTACATGTGGAAATTCCACTTTCAGAACACTGCTTCTGATAACTTTGAAATAAAGGCACATCAACATTTTGTAGTATACATGATAACCTGTTCAATCCATTGTTAGAAAATCCTAGGTTTAGTTTTACTCTGCAATGAATTAATTCATGTGCCTTACAATGTAAGCTTCTGTAAATCAGGTCTTTTCCCTCATGAACTTAGAACGGTTTATCTGGATCTGCTCTTTAGCTAAGCAGGGCCATGCCTGACTTTCTGGAGTGTTTTCTTTCTTTCCTTCCTGGAAAAAAATATATTTCTTTAAAATTTCAATATTTCTTTAAAGCCCTTTCCTGTTATAGGGAAAGTATGAACCATGTTGCAGGCAATGAGATTATTACAATGCCTTTCAAGAAAAGCAACGTTCAAGTTCATAAGATATTGTTGATAGACCTGCTCACTGGTTCATTGAGCTGTTGGTTAAAAATAGAAGAGGACTAACAATTAGAAACTATTTATGATTTAGTTTCAGCACTAATAATCTTCCCCCCCCCCCGCCCCTCTCTATTTCAGCAGAGGAAAAGAATTTCAATCGTTTTCCACTTACACAAAAGTAACTCTAAAAAAGCACCAAACCCCAAAGAATGTATCATAACTGTTTACTGGTGTTGTCAGAAAGACTTTAGAGATTCATAGTCTTTTACTGACTCCATAGGAACTTGATGATAAAACTAAATTATATGAATTGAGCAGTATCAGATAACTCTTTTTTCCCTCTATTCATTAATAAATGGAAGGGACTTTGTTCCAAAGGTTGATTTAACACCCTTCATGCTCATTAAATACAAGAACTCTATATTCAGAAACTCATCATTATCTTCATCACTATTAAATGCAAGCTGATAAAAAAAAACTGCACAAAATTATTTTGCTACCTTTTCAAACCCATGGTCGAGAAAACACCATCTCACAATAGTTCTTGTTGATTCTTTCAAAGGAAATAAACATGTGTCTTCATATCTTTGTTTAAACAGCTGCTGATAACAAGATAAAAGTCTGATAAGTTGGTAAGGAGAGGGGGAAAAGGAAATACGAGTCAAAGCCTTTGACCCTTATGTTGCTGCTTCAAATTCAGCCTCAGATAGTACTGACTGAAAGTCATTATCTCCTAATGACTGCTCAGCTTATGTAAACTTGGTTGTATGCATCTCAGTCTGAGTTCCTGGTAAGTAAACACCCACAGCAGAATTAAGCCCCAATGCATCTTCTACAAAGGTCAAATGCATAACAAATCATGGAGATAAAAATCCACTGTCAACCGTAAAAACACTTTTTTAAGGCAATGATCTGGAACAATGCTGAAGAAAATAGTGTAAAACTGCACAGAAAGGATAAAACATAGCCTGTAGTAAAACAGGCTATAGTAAAAATAGCACTGTAGTAATTCAGTGCTTAGATTGTCAGTGCAGTATCTTACATTAACATCACTCAGATTTTTTATATTTGAAAGAACTAATGAGTTATTTAACTCAGCTTCTTCTCTCTTTGTGTGAGACAAATCACTCAATATATCTTTATGTATGATAAACCAGTGACTGGTTTTCCAAATGTATTGCTAAATACTGTTCAAAATAATCTTCTGGATTCCTGACACAGAATTTTTTAAACCTATTTTATTCCTGTTCAGCAAAAACCAGCTTTCCTCATAAAGTTAACATGGGTCACTAAACTTGGAGTAGCCCCCTCTTAACAATCACTTAATCATGGTATTCAAACCACGTAATAACAAATATGAAATTTCAGATGGATATATCTTAAAAGAAATCAAGCCGTTCACTCAAGCTGAGAGGGACTAATTCCATAGTACTTTTTGCCTTCAGATATCAACTGTACATCTGAACACGAGAACTACAAAAAACTATTTGGCTGTTTGAGAAAATTTGAAGCTAACAGTTACAGAGCCAAAAGACTGATGTTCTGTTTCCTCCTGCAATGACGCCTTTATTGTCTTATTTGCATCTAAAAGCTACGTTGAACAGTGGGGAAGAAATCCGTAAACTCATTCACGCTAAATCTCACAATTCTTCATCAAACCCAAAGTGCAAATCCTAGTCCTGCACTTTAAAAACTTTATAAATTAAGTACTTTTTATACCTTTGATGATCACCAGTGAAAGCTACTGCATGATTTCCTGAGTGTTTTGGTTTTGTTTTTTTTTTTTTTCCTTTTCTTTTGTTTCTTAACGATTATTTGCAGCTCTTGTCAAGATACATCTTAAATAGCTACTATGTTATTTTCTGGGAAGAGGGAGACAGTAGAAATACCCTCTTTTTTTTTTCTTTTTTCTTTTTTTTTTCTTTTTTTTCCCCCACCCCCCTGCACTTCTTGCATATATAGTGTTATACAGAGAATAGTATCCCGAAAAATAGCTCCCAGCCATAGGAAATTTAGTTTTATAAGAAACAAGGGAGATGAGGAGAGCATTATATGGCTATTGGCATTACAGCTTAGCCTTTTAAAAGCAAAGTGATGCTCTTGAACTCATAACTAAAACAACTTTACACTCTTACAGCATCTTTCCTTCTGGAACTTTAGTCATTCAACACATCTACTAGCAGAGCCTATTAAGTCTATTGCATACAGGTAAACGGAAAGACACAATGGACTACTGCTTTTTTCCAGATTGATTGATGAATCAATGTGAACTCAAGAAAAGCTCTGAAATCCTGACCGAACCCCTTGTTCTAATTATTAGACTGCATTATTTCCCACCTGCACTCAAAGATCAAGACTTTGAAAAGTGCTAACTTTGTGCATCATACAATGAATTCAAGCGAAGCTGATGATGCTCACTTCCCCCAGGACTTAGCTCATCTATTGCACTGGGGACATTTCAACTGTTTCATCAATATTCCACAATGTTTCTTGCTCCTCTAAATACTTGCATACTGCTTGCTCTTGTTTCTTCCCTACCTCCTTCTGCATCCTTTGGAAATAACTGTTAATCTGTATGACAGATTTTTTTCTATAGGGTATAATACTGTCTCCTTAAGCAGCTATGGATGACATAAATAAAGAAAATTGATGATTGTATATTCCAGTTTCAGAGGTAGCTCAGGGGTCTTAGCAACTCAGCAGGAGAGAGAGATGAGCTAACACTGCTGTCCCTAGATTTCCACATGGTATTGCTACACGAGCTGGTGAGTTTGGGAATGCAGGAGTTGAGGATCTCTGCTGAATGTCAGGAAGGAATCCACAGGAGACAGTAGAGACAGGTGCTGACTAAGCAGTTAGTACGTCAGAAACACAAAACAAAATGATTCACAATTTGGAATCAGTGGGTCAAAGTCAGTGGGCGTTTGACACCAGAATTCATTTCAGGGATTAATACCATGGATATCAGGGATAAATATCAGGGATGTTTGTGTGTCCTTGCACTATTTTTTTTTCCCCACAAGACGTCTATTTTATGAAAACAGACAAATGTTCAGAGTTATTTCAAAAATTTCATGAGGCAAAGAGTTGTTTGATGTTGATAGTAGAAAAATTACATCTGACACATTGGAGAGAGGAGGCAAAAAGCTAGATTTGGAAGGGTAAAATGTTCATGCTCTTGCGGAATTCCAAGTTCCTGGTTTCCATTACATTTTTATTATTATAATTTTTGTATGACTGTAGCTGGACGTCTCATAACCTTCCCATTTTGCAAGCTGAAGGAAAAATTGTGAGCTGCAGTCAGACAGGAAACCCTCCTCCCCCAAGCTCAACAATGCCTCATAAAAATATCAGGTCACAGATTAAAACAGAATGACTTGAAAGTTCAAAAATAAAAAATCTTCCCTCAGTATGTCTGCTATTAAAAATAGCTTTCAACCTGCTTAAGGTGGAAAGGAGACACACCAAGACAATATTATTTCTGTTCTCAAGTTCTCACTCTTTCTCTTTTTGATCTGAAGTGGAAAATTGACTTTTAGGTATTTATTAGAGACTACTAAACCATGTCTAATGGACCTTTGTGGCTAGCCATACTAATTTATAATAATTTCTATATATGAATGATAAAAAGTCCAAGGATTAATTCATAATTTAATTCTAATTGGTGACATTTTTAATATTTCCCATTTTGTCATGTGATGCCAGTACGCCTCCTCACAAATTCTAGATGCCATTTCAAATCTTCAGCCAAGTCTCCAGCTAGGCTGCACTTGAACAAGGTTTACAAGAAGACTTTGAGGTCACTGGGGCTGTGCATGTGGTTGAATACAGATGACAACTTTTACAGAAACAAGAAACATAATTTTCATGCAAAAAGCCACCCCAAAACAAACAAAAGTTAAGATTTTTAACTGAAAAAATTTAACTATTAGAGCAGGTGAGTCCCTGACACTAGAAAATATATTTCCAATATATAATCTCCCTTTCTATTTGTAGATTGTCCATTTTCACCGTGTCCATGGCTCAAGGACTGATGTTTCCTGTAACCCACCTTTCAAATTATAATAATTATGATTCAGTATCTGAGCACTGTAACTTGCCCTCAAAGCCTCATGCCCTATTTTTGGATTCCTGATCCAAAAGAGATAACCTTCCTGCCTGAAACCAAATTTTATTCTATTACAAGAAAATATTTCATGAACTCCTTCTTTTCTGGGATAGCTTTTTTTGTTGTTGTTGTTGTGGTGTATGAATATGTGTAAAGCAGATGCTGCTCCAGTGGAATCTGAGCACTGATACTGCCACCTCCCTCTTTTTGTCTTCATTCCTGCACATGTCAAAAATGTAGAGTGCTCCCTTAAACCCTGACATCTAAGTATCATGACAGTCACCCAACCTACTGCTAGTACTTTGTCTCAAAGTATGGGACATAGCAACAGTGCATTCTAGAACTTGCTTTCTCTTGCCTCAGAAAGTGGGGTTTTTTTTTTGTTCTTCTGCTATTAATTTTCAGTGCCCTTATGCCACTGCCGAAACTACTCAGTATTCTGGTGCAACCCCATGACATCTCTGAAAGATCAGAAAGAAATTATGAATCTGCAATAAGATCCTGAGAGTCGCCAGTGCTGCAACATATTGCGAAGACCCTCTGAACTCCCATCACACCCATTGTAGGAGTGTAGCTTTGTGCATCTAACTCTCAACCAGCTAAGACTGAAAACACAGCTGGTTGAAACCTCATTTCAAAATCTCTCAAACAATTGCTCTAACACCTTAACGGTTTCTAATCCCTGACTCTTCTTCCTGTTGGTGAATGCTACTAACACAGGTAGTAACGACTGCCCTAATCACACGATTTTCCTCAGAAAGAGGATATTACCACCCATAACCATTTCAGAAGGTACAATAAGTTAAATCACATTCCCTTGACTGATCTAATCTTTAAACAGAGAGACTTGACATCAAAATATGAAGCAGAATCAGACCTAAGCAGTTAAGTGGGTAAAAAGGCTACCTCTTTCAAGTTAGAGTCTGAGTCCTGACAGCCTGGCACTTTGGGCAGACAGAATGTTAAATGGGTGGGAGTGACCAGACACGTGTGAGATTGTTTTGTGTTCTCCTCCACTGACCAATACTAAGGCCATAGAAGAGCACAGAGAACTGTGGTGCTCTGACAAACTTGTAAATGTGTAGGCTTCACTGTGTTTCACCCTTTGGTAGCTATTCTAATGATCTTGAGACTTAACTCTCTGTATTTTAATTTCATACAAATTCTTCTTCTAAGAATTCATATTTTTCACATACTGGAAAAATAAATTCCAGTTCTCTCTTAGGTTGAAGAACTGCTTAACATACTACTTTCAAATTGTTGCAGGAAGGGGACAGAATTTACATTGATTCATTTTAGATAGTGCATAATATGTACAGTGATAAGGACACATTAAGTAGGAGACAGTTCTTACAAATGTGTCACTCCAAAGAGATGACTCAGAGACTTAAAGTTAGGCTGCTCTTTAACTTCCTTACTAAACCACAGCCTAAAATCACAGCATGCACAGTTACAACCTTTTCACCTTTACATACTGACAGGATCCTGACAGCTTCCTTTTTGAATTGTTTAACACCTTTTCCACCCCCAAGTGAAAAAAGTATAATGGGAAAGAGACAAAAAGGATACAGAAAGGTGAGAAACTTCCCTTGGACAAGACTATGTGTTACACTAAATTTTCACAGTGGAGAAGCATATATGGCTTTCACATAAAACTGAATTTCTTATTTTGTTCGAAGAGTGCTTGATCTATGTGCGTTCTTCAATAAATAAATGTGGTTTTGTCAAACAGGGCTGCCTTTAGTAAGGCCTGATTTATTTACATCTTAAAAAGGGGAAAAAATTTTTTTTACATGCAGTTCATCCTAGCACAGCCAATTAGAACCTCTGAAGCAACCAGTTAAAATAACTGAGACTGGTTCCACAGTTCCATGGAATCATAGAATCATAAAATATCTCAAGTTGGAAGGGACCCATAAGGATCATAAAGTCTAGCTCCTGGCTCCTTTAGTTTTACCTAAAACTAAATCATATGACTAAGAGCATCGTCCAGACTCTCCTTGAACTCTGACAGGCTTGGCGCCATGACCACATCCCCGGGGAGCCTGTTCCAGTGACCCACCACCCTCTCAGTGAAGAACCTTCTCCTACTGTCCAATCTGAACTTCCCCTGATGCAGCTTCATTCCCTTTCCTCATGTCCTATCACTGGTCACCAGAGAGAGGAGATCAGCACCTCCCCCCTCCACTGCTGCCCTTGAGGAAGTTGTAGACTGCCATGAGGTCCCCTCTCAGCCTTCTCTTCTCCAAGCTGAACAAGTCAAGTGACCTCAGCTGCTCCTCATAAGTTTTGCCTTTCACCATTGTGGTCACTCTCCTCTGGACACACTCAAATAGTTTGATGTCCTTCTTATATTGAGGGGCCCAAAACCGCACACTGTACTTGAGGTGGAGCTGCACCAGTGTAAAGCAGAGTGGGATAATCACATCCCTTGACCAGCTAGCAATGTTGTGCTTGATGCACCCCAGGACACAGTTGGCCATTTTGGCTGCCAGGGCACACTGTTGACTCATATTCAACTTGCCATCAACCACAGTCCCAGATTTCTTTCCAGGCTCTTGTCCCTCAGTTTGTATGTATAAGCTAGATTACTCCATCCCAGGTGGAGAATCTGGCACTTGCTCTTGTTAAATTTCACATGGTTGGTGATTGCCCAGCTCTCTAGTCTATCCACATCTCCCTGTAAGCCTCTTTACCCTCAAGGGAGTCCACAGCTCCTCCTAATTTAGTATCATCAATCAGTACAGTTTACTTCTACATATCCTCCACTAGAGCCCTCCCAGCTCCTTGCTATTACCAAGGTATTATATTTGCAATTTCAGTCCACCTGCTCATAAAATGGTTTCTTTTTTTAAAAAAAAAAAAAGGTTGAAGTTCTCTAGGAGCTCATCTCACAACATGTTCCTCCTTCTCTTGGTATACTGATGAGCTGGACAATTAATGAGGATTTAGTAAAATTGTATTTCCATTGCTAGCACTAAGCTTCCCCCTTTTCTGGTGGAATAGAAGGATTTCCTATTTTGTTAATGCGCTGAGTCACTCACTACCTTACAATTTGATTTCAGCAAGAGAACTCAGAATGGTTGCTCCCCACTATTTATGAGCATGAATAAACGTGCTTGGCAAAGCAGCATGAGGCAGGAACATAACGCTTACATCACAGGCTACATTATCTTCTACCTTAGCTTGGTCACAGCTTTCCTTTCAGTACAGTAAGAGCTGCAGCATGATTATGCTTCCTACCATATGACTCCCTATTTTTGGCCTGTAAATCATGATGCGTCTCTGAAGAGGACTTTACAACCTCTGCACTGCACAGAGCAGAGTGCAGGATCTGGCCCTCAAAGCTCTGTGCTTCCGTTTCCCTTACTTGTAAAATAGACCCAAAGTAGATGGTAGCTGTGAATCTGAATTTGTTAAATATTTCTAGTCTGTTTTAAATCTGGCAAAGTTTTTACACTGTCATTTATTTATTATTCTTGCCAGCCACCAGAGCGCTGTTTTCTGGTAGCCGTGCCTATATGCTCTGCATAGACACACACAGTAGAAAAAGAAAACAGCTGTGCTTCACCACTTCCAAACATCTTGCTGGAGAAATCAGCAATAAGATCACTGTAATGAACCTTCTTCCTCCAACCTCCATTTCCTTGCCCAGTGAGAATTTAAGGTTTACTTGGGAGAGGAATGATATTTGTCCTTCATGTATCCAGGCCTTGCTTATTTATCTTTTGTAAATCAAATAACTCCCCTTTTAACCTTGAACATTCCCCGGTCCTGACCCAGATAGTCTTGCAAAATAGGCCAGTCAATCATATTCTCCTTCTCATTGCACAGGGTGGTAGTGGGAGAACAGAAAAACCTTCTGTCACTAAATCCTTTCCACCCACAGGCAAAAAGTCTTCACCCAATTAACTAACACCAGGTGCACACTTGAATGCATCTGAGGTATGTGGTATACTTACTGGGTCTGTTCCTAACTTGGCAGACAGACATGAAGCCTGCCCCGATTAGCCTATTTTGCTGGAGCTGCAGTGAACGGTGTCTCCCGTCTCAAGAAAAAATCTTAGGTGTTTGTGTGTAAATAATGAGTGCCTTGACCATGCAAGACCCAGAGTACACTGTGCATTGAAAGGACTATCCTTTTCATGAGCTGATTTGTCAAGACGGACAAGTGGCGGCAGTTCACTGCAAAACAAAATGTATTAGCAGTGCCTGACCAGCATTTTGTTCAAATGCTGTATATGTGAAGAGTATCACAGTCCATCTGCACGGAGGGGTTCCTACCTTTATGGTTATAGGGATACTTAAGACCCTTGTGTTCCCTCCACACATATATTGCCTTCTCACACATATATTTTTGCTCTGCCACCTTTAGGTAGCAGAGAAAATATTTTTAAATATCTGTGGCCAAAATCAGTCCAGGTGTATGCACGTTTCAACCTCTGAATACAAATGATGTGGCTCTTAGGGGGCCTGATGTGTTCCTGTGCAACCTGTTCTAGGTGAACCTGCTTTGGCTGAGGGGTTGGACTAGATGATCTCCGAAGGTCCCCTCCGACCCCTACCATTCTGTGAACCTCCATCAGTTCCATGTTTGACTTAGAGGATTTCAAAGCACTGAGGATCCCTGAAAATCAGATGATATCATTTGTAAACTTAGCTTGAGTACAAAGAAACTGGGTCATCCAGGATTAGCAAAAGACTTTAAATATTTCTCCCTGGGTGTTCTTGTCCTTTATTAATATTCCATAAATGAGGTGAAAGCTGGCAAAATTTCTGAGGTCCTAGCCTGATCTGTGTGATGGCCAAGTTCTTTTGTGTAAAGCTATTGGCTTGTTTTCTTGTAGCAAAGCCGCTTAACCTCTAACTGATGCAACAAGCCATATTCAAAATTTTAGTTACTTCATATGAGTAACCCACTTAAATAGTTAAAATCTTGTAATTCTACCTAATATTGGTAACATGCACTTTCTCATGCTTTTAAGGCACTTACAGAGCATAGATGATCAATACATAGACTAGACGATGAATTTTAGCTACTGACTGTAGCCAACAGAATCAGGTTTTTAAGTGATAAAATTGTAACAGCGGTGAAATGGCACTAAGTTAGTCCTATTCCATGGATACTAAATTATTAAGTTATTACAAAGCTATTCTTGGAACTATTTTCCCTGCTACTTTATGGTACCCTGGAACACCTAGGCCAAAAGACAAGCCAAAATCCTTATTCTTGGATTTGGCCACTTGAGAGGGATATGAATCTGTACTTGCAGGTAACTTGAGCTTGGCCTTCCTACAGGTATATCACATCCCTTAAATCTCCCTTTTTCCTCTCTAACTAGAATATATCAAGGACTATATTTTAAAATCTGAGAGACTTAAATTCACATTTAACCACCTTTAAAAAATGTGTCTTTCAGACACATTTGAATCTGATATAATCCAGTCTACTCTGCTGACTTAAATTAAAATACAAAACACATTGCATCTATCCTCCTGCAGATTCTCCTGAAGAGCTGGAATTCAAATCCTGGTCTGTAGAAGAACAGAAGAGCACAGGATTGGCTCAAAGATCCATTCAGCCTAGAACACTGTTGTCCAGTGGAACTAGACTTGTGGCCCCAGGAGACATATCAGAAATAGGGTAAGTATAGAGTAACCCTTTCCTGGCATAAGCTCCCGCTCTGTAGAGATTATCATTTTAGAGAGTTGCTGTATAGGAAAGTTGTAACTGGATCGTTCTGTTTAATATAGCCTAGGCTGGGCCTATTTTTCATGAATTTGTCCAAATATTAGGTTTTTTGTAGTACAAAAAATCCACAATATTCTTGCAATAAGTTCCACAGTTTAGTTATGTATTTATGTAAAAAACCCTCTCTTCCTTTGTTTCATTTTACATTTGCTGTCAAGCAATAGCAGTTTGTGCTCCCTGCTTTTCCTATTGCGAGAGAGAGTGAATAATTTCCCTTGTTCATCTTATGTACAAATTCCTCTTTTTATGTGTCTCTATCATATTATTCTTCATCTTCTTCTATTCCCGGGTGATAAAACTTAATCAATTTAGTCTCTCTTTATCTTTAGCGTTGCCCTGTAACTGCTTGTTGCCATTCACCATGTCTTTATTGATTCTTCCATAGCAATTTTGAGATGCAGTTGAATTTGGCTTATTTTCCTTAGAAATGAGCTGACAATTCTTCACAAAATAAAATATTAAATGCTGTATCCAAATATATAATGTCATATGTACTAAGCTTTTTGTTTACCAACTAGAATATTTCCATGCATTAAAACAATTGCACATATTGTCTGTCTAGGACAGACATGAAGAAACACTCTTGCACAACCATAGAATAACTATAATTTTTTTATGTCACAACAATGTTCACCAAGACTTGTGCTTTTTAAGTGACATAATCCTTTTTACTTAGTATTTGAAAGTGTAACTATTTCTTTTAATCTTTATCTATCTTCCCTATCCTAATCCCATATTGGAATTTGTCTCAGTGTTAGTTTGTTCTTCTGGCCTACCATCAATATTTGAATCACCACTGGTCATTTTCAAAAATCTTCACTGATGTCAGACTTTCTAATATGTATCTTCTTATTTTGTTTAAAAACTGAATTGTTATGGGTAACTAGTTGTAACCTGGGTGACAGAGGTTAGGAAAATCCAGAGAACAGATTTTCTTGGAGGTATAGGTGGCATAATTATTGCCTTAATCTCAACATCCTACAATTTTGTAGTTTTTCTCTTTTAGCGACACACTCTGAGAGCCATTAACACAGCTAAGGGCAACGAGCAAGTGCAGAGAATGAATGTTCTAATTCAATTTATGTTCCAGGGTAGCATGAGCTATATGCCTAAATAATTAAGAATTTACACCAGGATTAGTTTCTCAGGATCTGAAGAACATGTCACAAAATTTTTTTTTTTTTTCAGTGAGCCATCCTGTAGTGATTTTTGGTGGTGGAGGAAGTGATCATACAGATTGGACAAATGCCAAGTGAAAAGCAGCAATTAAATTTTGGGGCAGATACCCACTGGTACACGTAGTCTTATTTCAGTAGACCCAGGCTAGTTTATACTAAAAGCCATTATGAATTCAAATGGATACCACACTCTTCCACCTCCCCCTACAATAACATCCATATGGCTTTCCACATATTGTTGCAAATTCAAATCACTGAGGAATTCCATGCAGTGCTTTTATCCTCTCACCTAACAAATCATCTATAAAGCTAAGTACCCTTCACATGGTATTTGTATTAAGGGGTCATCTACTGTTTTCACAGACAGCTATTTGTTATTGGCATGTTTAGGTTCTACATATAAATAGCATAGATTTATAATCAAATATTTTTTTGCGAAGTCAAAACATTTAGAGGAACTGGATGAAAAAGTGACTGGAGGCGAGTCTTTGCCATCTACTTTCCCACTTCTCCATGGCCTCTTCTTAATGGTAGCAGGCCATCTATAGATTTCTAAGAATTAAGTACACATCTACCCTGCCCATAGGGCAGATAAATCAGAGTTTATGCAGTGTTGTTTGAAGATTTTTTTATACGCCTATTAGTAGAGGTAGAGGAAACAGAGTGGGAGGGAAGGGATAAAAGCCTGCTGACTCTGCAGGTTCCCTCCTGTAAGTTCAGGCAGTTTGCATGACGTCCCCCACCCCCTCCACCACTATATGTCAAAGGTGACATCTTTGCAATAGTTAAGAGTGCTTTTTTCCTGTGCCTTGTAAAAAACATTAGGGCAGATGAATGAGTGAACCAGTTAGGGAAAAGATAATTCTAGATTTTTCTCTTAAAATGGACAGTAGAAGATGTTTTTGTGAGAATGTAAAAACAGGACAAGCATATACCGATACTTCCCACAGTGCTACACCAGATGCCAGCAATCTGTGATTCAAGGACTCTCAGAGCAAGATGCAGTTTCATTTTTAATTCAGTTACTCTCCTTTGAATTCTATCACTTTAACCAATGGTCTTTAGAACCCCGATAAACTTTTTCCCCATAACCTCCTAAGGCATGATGCTCCAATTTAACCATGTTTTATGAAGGAATATCTCCTTTGGCTAGTGTCTAAGCAGGATCCAGGAAACATATGTGAGCAGCGCAAAGAGCAGATTTATCTTCTAAAGCCCAAAACTCTTGAGTATTCAAATGCTTATCTTCTTCAGAATGCCAAAGGAAGTAAATTCTGAAATAGCCTTCAGAGTCTGGGCTACCATTGTATGCTGTGCATTTTCAGATCAATGGCAGTGCTAACAATTATTTCAATGAAAGATTAGTCAGCTTTTAATTTCACCTTAGTATGTCTAACGGTTCTTTTTTCTTTTTCACTATGTAAACTCTGCATCAAAGCATCAAAGCAAACATATTAAACTTGTTCAGCAGCTTTCTTTGATTTTATTTCCCTGGATAAGAGGCTGACTTAAACCTCATCATTAAGGGTCACAGAAAACGAAGAGAGCTAGAAAGGCTTCACATACAGATTTGGGGCCATTTCATGTAACAACAGTCTGCTTGCAAGGCTGAGCTTTTCTTCCTTAGCTTATGCAACATAACACTTCTTTTGTGAAGCCACTGAAGACAGTGCAACAAAAGTGTGTTTTGTGAGGTGCTTCTCATAAAAAACACTGTACTATTGCTTTACATAGCTCAACAGCTCTAAGCAGTAAGTAGGGAGGAAGGTCCAGGGCCAAGAGGGAATTCAGTGTTTTCTGATGAGAGCAGGAGTTGACAGAATAGATGTGCTCTGGGAGCCCGGAGGTCAGGGAGAATGTTCTGCACTGTCAGTGGTGCCACAGTGCAGGACTCTGACCAGATTCCTTTAGATATTCTGCACATGGGGGGTTTAATGTGTGATAGAGGATTTACTTATTTTAAGATAGTTTAAGTTACATGGGATTTTGATTTAGCAGAGAGATGCAGGCACGCATTTGAATCACAGTGCAAGTAAAAATTGCACTTAGAGGAGTGCAGCAATTGCAATATTCAGCTGAATCACAATACAAACAAGTATTTCCTTACTGAGCTCTATCACATCCTCACCATCATGAGGCCAGACATCCCCAGTCACTATGAAGTGTGCATGGGTTGAAACCAGCTCAAGCCCATTGCCCTCCTCAAAGGCCTTTTGTTTGTTGCTTGGTTTGGATTCTGTGACATGTTTTTTGCATTTTATTGATTAAGTAAGGGATAAACAGTTACCAAACAGCTGATATAACCATTCATACAGAGCAAAGGCTCCTCTCTGGTCCCCTTTGCCATGAGTTCAGCATCCTTTACACCAGCCATGGTTAGTCACTCTGCATGTTCCTCCCCAGGCTTCATAAGCACATGCTCCTTGGCCATCTCCTCTGAGCCTTCCATTGTGAGGGCTTATTGATCAGTTACAAGTGGCCATATCCGAGAAGCATAAAGAAAAAAGGCAGATGTTTACTGAGCGAAGAACACAGAAATGAAAGCAAAAAGTGTTAAATTCTACCAGGTAATTGCAATCAAAGGCTAGTGAACCAGAATATAATATAAATGAGGATGACAGCAAGAGGTCAGAGGAGGTGCAGCAGTTGTTCATGCCGTTATGTAGGTGTAGATGGGTGAAATATCCAAAAGGATTTGGATGGTTTGGTTTATCTGTCAGCTTTATGTTCCTGTGAGAAAATAAATTCCTTCTTTCTGTGAGTCCTACTCCCCTGCCAGACCCTAGCAAGTGAATAAATCTCTGTTATTCTCATACAGTTCAATAATTTCAAAATCATTGGAAATTTTTGCTAAGTTTAAAAAAAAACTTTTTTACACCTTTACCTAATTTCTCAGACTTACAGAAATGTGCTGGTATTTTTGTGAGAAGGAAATGAAAGAGGAGGTTTTTTGGTTTTTTGTTTGGTGGTGTTTTTTTCCTCCCTCTCTGCCTCTAAATGGCTTAAATTGATATTTGGAATACAGTTCATAGTGGGGTAAGGTGAGCATGAGGGGCTATTGCTATACGCAGACTGATTTCCCCATTTCAGCTCAACAGCATTTTTAAATCTTTGCCATTTGCCCAGCAGCTGCATTATCTCATAAACACAAGAATTTTCACTAAGGGATGTCAGCCTCAGCAAAACTATAACAAACGAACAATTTAAAGACAAAGTTTGATTAGCTGCATAAAAGAAGGATCTGCACAATTTATTCATCTACCCTAACAAACCTTCCTTTTTTGTAAGCCTCAGACATTTGCCTAAACCCAATAATTGCCTACTGTTTTAAAAACAAAAAGAAAGTATTTTGATTGCCAGTCTTTTTAATGTAAAGTCCTGCACGTAAGACATGTTAAATAATTGGACAAAATGATGATATAAAACTCATCAGGATATACGGCTGATTCACACACTGTCATCACTGATTGGTCCAGGTGCATTACAGCCTAGCAGTTGTTGTTTGTTCTTGTTTTGTCTTGCATTTCTCCCTCCTCCTCCCTCTCCTCCATGTGGTTTAGTTTTATATTATTTGAAAAATTTAGAAATGGCAGCATGTCAAAGCAGTTCTAAATAAACATGGTTCCAATTTAGAGTAAATGTTTAGGCTTAGAGACAGGAGAGACAGCCTCGTTTAGCAGCCAAGACATTGGTATGGTAGTTACAAGAGACTGATTCCACCTTTAGCTTTCTCATTTTTCTTTTGAAAGTTCTATACTACACTTCCTTATAATGCCTATTTGCACTATAAGACCAACAGGATAGAAATTGTCTAGATTTTATGCATGTATAGTGGCTAGTATGATGATATTCTGAACTCAGAGCCTTGATGTGCTATCGTAATGAAAATAATAAAGGTAAGAAATTTATGCTGCTGAAAAGCAACTTGTGGATCACTTACCTACTTTGAATGCTTACTTTAATTTTGAAAAATAAAGAAAGATAAAAAAGCGTATCACATCTTTTGTCTTATTATGAAGAGAATCAAGCTATCCACTGTGCAAATAGCTCTCAAAAGAGCTTTTACCATCTTTGGAACTCTGATGTCACAGAACACAGTTTTCTCAACTCAGTATCACATCACATATCCAGCCAGCTTCCTAACAACTTTTATTCAACACTGAACACACCCAGAAACACCTGAAACAACTCCAAGCCTCTGCAAGTTTCTGATAATTCATAATCCAGCTGAGTTATAAGAGAATAAATATTTAATGATCACCATAAAGAGAAAGACAAATCCACCCAAAAGTGCACTAGTGGGAATTTAAAAAGCTTACAAGCAGCATTAGTTACCAGTACTACAAGCAAGGTCTTTTTGATCTTATTTTAGTGTAACAAGTCTGTATTTAAGTATAATATCAATGAGAGCAGCCTAAGTATTTAAATGTTATTGTTTTGTAAAACATTTAGATAGTAAAATTTTCATACTTCATTAAAATATATACTACATTTTCCCTCTTCTTCCTTAGGGGTTATGTTTGAAGACATCTGATATAAGAAGCAGTCTTTCCTAAGTAGGAAAAAAGTATACACTTAGAAGTTATTACAATAATCTGTAAAGTATAGGAATCCTTGTCAAAGTATCTCATCTAAACCTTCTCTCCTCATTAAACCACAAAGCTCAAAAGCGGCATATGATTCATGATTAACAAAGTGAATCGGTCAGTTAAGCACCATGTTTCCGTATTTGTTTCTTAAGAATATCACCTATGTTCTGTAAAGCTATCCAGCAATAATCTCCCCAGGGAAGTGGTGGATTCCCCAACACTGGACGCTTTTAAGATTCAGCTGAACTGGGTGCTGGGCCATCTTATCTAGACTGTGTTTGTGCCAGGAAAGGTTGGACCAGGTGATCCTTGAGGTCCCTTCCAACCTAGTATTCTATGATCTATTTTTTCTTAATTTCAAATTAAAATAATTTTCAAATAATTCTCATCCAATGGATTACTTCTGCACTGTAGTCTATTTTCCACAGTGAATGGATGGACAGCTAAGTCACATGGAACTGTTTCTGTTTTGGCTGATTGGCTAAAACTTTCTTAATCAAGAGAAAAATATGGTTTAAAAAAAGCAATAAATGGTTCTCCTATGATCACAAGGTTAGCCACTTCCCAGTACATTTTATGAACAAAAATCAACTCAGACCTATGTCGAGAAAAAGCCACTAAAGAAAAGTTAACAAAGTTGAAGAGAAAACACCAAACTTCTTGGAATTTAAATGAAGGCTGTTTTCACTGCATTCAATCATCAAGATACTAACTTATGAAGTGTTCCTGCATTTCCTGATCATTGTTAATTACTAATCTGTCGGGTTAACTCTAAGTTTGTTCAGACTTTGAAAGAGGCTGTGCCACCTCCATGGGGAGCGTTTACCAAATACAAAGCCTGATCAAAACTTTTTACATGTACTGAAAATACTAAGGTGGGATGAAACCCACCATCAGTCATGCAAAGGTGTTAGATGATGTTTATCAAAATAACCCATCTATACAAACCAATGGCCTTCATGTTTGCAGCCATTTATAACTTAGGGTCATAAATAAAATATCTGAACCATATTTGGAAACAATATCCGTAAAATCCATTGGATAAAGAGGAAATGCATGGAAAGACAGACACGCCTCTGATGTTTTAGAACAGAAATCCAGTCCATCCAAGTGATATTTTGGTCAGCTATGGCCACTTGATTTCTCAATTTGTGTAGAGTTCTTGAATTAAAAAAAAAAAAAAAAAAGGAGAAAAGATAAAACAGTGGGTAATTAGGATATTAAAGTGCCCACTCTAGACCTCACACTGTAATCCCACTTGGGCTTTAATAGGTTAGGTAAAGGTTGTGCAGTGTCATTCTACAAGCACATACTATAAATGTTTCATTCTTTGAAGTAGAAACTATTTACTCAACACTCACAGAAGAAGGAAGTTATATTATTCCAGAATAATATCCTACTCTCCTCAAACAAAAAAATATCAAGATGATTCTGAAGGAACTGAAATTTATTGCTTTCCGTTTCAGGATATGGTTATGCTCTCTTACCTTTTATTTAGCTTATTCAATTTCCTTAAGGTCTAATTCCAAGTTAGCAAAAGTGAGTAGACTCTTTTAATAAACTTCTTTCTATACTGATTCAGGCCCTAAACCTTTTCCTCATAAATCATGTCTTTCAGCTCTAACTTATTATACCCTTTTAGGAATTCTAAAAGGAATTCCCTGCAACAAGATTTTCCACATTTCTAACAAAATTTCTAACTGATAAAATTACTATGCAGTCCCTTTTTATTTTCCATAAATTTCAGCCCCTTTTAAAGATATGGAAGCGCATTTCTGATTCAGCTAACTACCTAAGACACTTGATATATCTAGGAAGGAGACTTTCAAAGACACAAACAGGAGCCAGGCACCTACATTCCACTGATAGCTAATAGGGACCGGGCACCTGTGCCTTTGAAAATCTCCCCCCAGTCAATCATTTTTGACAATTATTCATCAACTTTTCCTACTGTTGTACTGAAAAAAATGTGAGCTGTCACTTTCAAGCACGTTCTTGTACACAAGAGAAGCTAAATCCATATCGATCAAAGTGACATGTTTGTAGTGAAAAATAAACTGAAACATCTATATAATTTATGACTTGTTATGTTTGGTGATAAACAGATGCTTTAATTAAGTTTGAGTTTCAGAGCCTTTTAAACCTACTGCCTGAATTTTATCACCTATAAATAAAGAGGCCTTCGGAAAGAGGAATAGATAAGCATGAGTATTGATTTTGGTTACAGATGTGGACCTATGTCCCAGCAGCTACAGCAAATAACATACTGCTTGCCCCTTTAGAGTACACTTACCTGCAGAAAACAGCCTATTATGTTCAGTTCAAGAGAACAGAAGCACTGAAAACTTACAATAGCACAGTTTGGCAGGGAAGGAAGTTAAGCAACTGCAAAGATACAGGGTTTCCGAACAGCATCTGGATACAACAGTAACCTTTAACCTTGTCATCATCTATGGGTGTCCCAGGCCCTGTTCATTAGTTTTGGTAATTAGATTCTGAAGTAAAGAAATATAAAGTGCCGGTGATATCACGGGGCATCTATATCAGAATTGATATAGATGAGCACCTCAGTTCCTCTTTCACAAAGAAAGGCTGAAGGCTTTGGAATTCATAGTACACTTTTATAATGGCACTTCCAAATATTTATGCAGTGAATACTAAGCTTGCTTGTGCTTAATTTTGCCTCGTTTTAGATGGACGAAAACAGAGGCACTATATGGTTATGGGTAGAATTAGTGTCACTTAGACACATAACTTTTGGGTGGCTAATCAATTCTATACTCAAGGGAGAAAATCAGGCAACTACAGTGAGGTTTCCATACAATATATATGTAGACATATATATCAAAAAACTTCATGACTTGCCCTTAGGATGTGCCCATCTATTTCTAATGACTGCAAAGAAAGATTACAGGCTCACTCAGACTAGACGCTTAATTCCTAAAATTTATTACCTAAAACTTGTTGAGGCAGACTGCAACACAAAAACTTTTTTAACTCTTTCAGTGGTTTATTGGCACAGCTGGACAGAGAATCCTATAGTCCCAACTAGATGTTTTATAACTTTGTTTTACCTTACTGTCTGTGGCCCATCCCTTAAGAAAGTCTCTAGTGATGGTATTATTTTAAACAGCTTTGTAGGTTTCAAGGAATGAGAAATATGGAGCACCTTTTTTCTATACTTTGAACAAATCTTACATTAATATAATGGTTAAGATGAGAGAAAGCTATAAGGATAGAGGATTTGTGATCAGTTATTTCAAGGACTTCCATTATTTGTCAGTCTCATAAAAGGATCAGAACTTGCACCATTTTAAGGCAGAGGTTGTGTTCAGTTTTGACTGTTGAAGGTGTCTAGCTTTCAGATTTTTGTTCTTATTCAGGCCTGGAACTTAACATTAAATGGGAAACTAATAAACTGTCTTCAAGCTGAAAAAAGTTTAGCAAGTATTATCATCAAAAAACCAAGCTTGAAGTCCCTCTAATTCTGACTCCTCATTCCCTCTACTTGATCCTCAGACATCTTGTTTACTATAACAGATTTCACATGGTCTTTCTTTCCTTTAAGAGGTGTAGTTTATACCATATCTCAAGCTAACTAGCTCTGATAAAAATAAGATAGAACTGGTGTTAGTTATTGTTGAGTAGAGAGCGCAAACATTAAGAGAAATGGTCCAGTAAAGAAGGCAGAACTAATGGATCTATTTGGAATCTGTTTATTGGCTACTTGCAAACTTTGCCATAACGACGTAATACCTCCAGCTCAGAAACAGGTTATGCTGTTAGTATCCAAAACCTGATGACACAGTTGTTTTGAAGAAAATTTCCCCCCGTTCTGTCAGATGATGGAAAAGAAATGATCCTTCCCAGAGTTTCTTCAGATCTAACCCTGTTACAGAATTTTCAACTTTCTATGTCCACTTCTGAAATGACGATACTTGGAAATATTAATGTGCCAAATTTTAACTAATTCATCTCAGTTTTGATATAGCATCTATTTCTGAGACTGTAGAGCTGAGCAACTACTTTAAGACTACCAACTAGCCTGAACACGTTGTTCAAAGCTAATCGCAAAAAGAACTTTAGTTTATTAAATCTGGCTTGTCACACAAAACATTCAAACATTCATCATGCTTTTAGGTAATTTTATTATTGCTTTCAAGGTATTGATTAAAAAGGTGAACATATCTCACCATTGTGATAATCCAAGAAAAAAAAAAATCAGGTTCAGTGTGAGAGTTCAATAAAAATTCTGCTCAGCACACAACACTGGGTTGCGGGGGAAGATCAAAAAGAAGGAATATTAAGGATTAGGGAAAGATAGGACAGCCTTGATTGTTGGTGTATTTTAATTTAGTTATATAAACATATGTCAGGTCCTTACATCTAATTGAGATATATTTAATTTTTGTTATATGTTAACAAAAAGGAAGGAGCATGTGGATTTTTAAGGACACGTTAGGAAAATTGTGTGCAACGCAACTTTTCAATGATCCATGGAAATGAAAATTTTTGTTTATTTAAAACAGGAATTAACTAAGAGAGAGAAAGAGAAAGAAACTATGAAAAGCCCAAAGAATATAAATAATGTTTCTGGAAAAGATATTTTTTTAACCACATTTACTATTCTTGAAATTATAAAAGCACGGAAATTTAAATTGAAAGTAAAAACAAACACATTTTAAAAAAAAAGGGAAGCAGAAGCGATTTCAAACAATGAATAAATAACCTGTGGCATTCATTTCCACATGATTCTACAGTGACCACAGAATCGATACCATCAAAATGCATCAGAATCCATAAACATCCAGTTTACAAGGAATAGTTTTCCATACATCACAGAATCACAGAATCACCAGGGTTGGAAGGGACCTCTGGAGATCATCTAGTCCAACCTCCCTGCCAGAGCAGGGACACCTAGAGCAGGTTGCACAGGATGGTGTTCAAGCAGGTTTTGAATGTCTCCAGGGTCGGAGACTCCACCACCTCTCTGGGCAGCCTCTTCCAGGGCTCTGCCAGTTCCTCCTCATGTTCAGATGGAACTTACTATGGTCAAGTTCGTGCCCATTATCTCTTGTCCTATCACTGGGCACCACTGAAAAAAGACTGGTCCCATCCTCCCTTGAAGTATTTGTAAGCATTGATGAGATCCCCCTTCAGTCTTCTTTTCTCCAGACTAAAAAGACCCAAGTCCCTCAGCCTTTCCTCATAAGAAAGATATTCCAGCCCCCTAATCGTCTTTGTAGCCCTTTGCTGTACCCTCTCCAGCAGTTCCCTATCCTCCTTGGACTGGGGAGCCCAGAAAAGGACACAGGACTCCAGACGCAGCCTCACCAGGGCAGAGTAGACGGGCAGAATGACCTCCTGTGACCTGCTTGCCACACACCTCTTGACACACCCCAGGATGCCATTGGCCTTCTTGGCCACAAGGACACATTGCTGGCTCATGGTCATCCTGTTATCCACCAGGATTCCCGGGTCCCTTTCCCCAGAACTGCTTTCCAGCAGGTCAGCCCCTAACCTGTACTGGTGCATGGGGTTATTCCTCCCCAGATGCAGGACCTTACACTTGCCTTTGTTGACCTTCATGAGGTTTCTCTCTGCCCAACTCTCTAGCCTGTCCAGGTCACGCTGAATGGCAGCACAGCCTTCCGGTGTATCATCCACCCCTCCCAGTTTGGTGTCATCAGCAACCTTGCTGATGGTACACTCTATCCCCCTTCATCCAGGTCATTGATGAATATGTTGAACAGGACTGGACCCAGTGCTGACCCGGGGGAACCACTTGTTACAGACCTCATATTAAGGCATATTTACAATAAAAGAATGGATTCTCAATTAGCATAAAATTCACCTTCTAAAATTCAGAGGAGTCAAGCAAGATATAACAATTTGCCTGAATTGAAGATATGCCATCTGGAAGAACCAAGCTATTATCTATACTAGGAATATGGCCCAAAATATTTTTGTGTTAAAGTGGCTAGTTTAGAGCTCACTTGATAGCAGCTCTTCAGCAGCAGAATTCTGCAGGTCAATTGTGAGATTTGAACAATTCAAGCATTCTCACTGCAGAGGTCAACAAAAAAGAAACATTTTTTAAAATGTGAACTATCTCCTGTTTGCTTTATTTTTATTACTAAGTTGACATTTATCACCTCTGAAACAGTAGGCAATACAGATGAGAGTTGAGCCAAAGGCTCTACTATTACACAAGTTAAAGTGGTTAAAAAAGTGCGGATATATTTGTCTCAAAGAAAGTTCCAAACTTGTTTCAATGTGCTATGTTGTCTGGAGGAGTATTAAGTGTTGAAGTTTCATCTTTGATTCTCTTCTCCTTTCTACTTTATTTTTTTTTTTTTATACAATAGGCTGAAGGCTGAAAAAATGCAGACACATAATGTTTGTTTTTGACAAGAATGACATCTTAATTAGGCTGACGAGTTACTGTAGTTATCTCAAAGGATTTTAGACCTCCTCTACACAACAGACAGTGTGTTTGTTTATATAGATATGTGTTTCTCTTTCAGCACTGAACTCCTCAACGTTACTGCGAGAAAGTGAAGAACCTTCATGTTGCCTGAATCCACTTAGTTTAACTGTAGAGGTAAAGTGCTAAATTGTCAATCTTTGAGAATAGTATTCTGTCTTGAGAAAACTGCTATGCACAAAGTCACCTATGAACAAAAGAATCACCAAAAATGTTCTGTTGGTTGGTTTGTGTTTGGGTGGGGTTTTGGGTTTCTTCTTTTTGTAAGGACTGTCATGCAGCTAATTGGCGCATAGGATGCAGTTATTGAGAGGAAGTGATTTCAACGTATATGTATCTTCTCCATGGTTTATTTAGCGAATTACTTCTCAGTAGAAAAAGATGGACAGTACAGTAAAAAAAGCCCAACAACCAGCAGTGCTCTTTTCTGGCTTTGCAGTACACTTCACATCTTTGTCTGCACTTCATATAATTACTAACAGCCATGTCACATGTTTAAATCCATAACATCTTACTAGCAACATCTCACCAACTTCCGTCCATTTCGGGTGTAAATAATAAATAAGATGAAGAGCAGAAGAGCAATTCTTAGATCTAAGTTGCATAATATATTAAGAAAAACACTGTTTGGATTGATTATATATTTCACAGTGAATTCCAGTGCACACAATGTTTTGCATAATACAAAAGGAATGTTCTTTCTGATTACTACATTGTCCTTTTAGTAGATACAATAGGTACGTGACTGAATCTTTGCAAAAAGATTAACTAAAGGAGACTTGGAGTCAGTTTTAACATATCTAAAGTTGTTTTCATGATCCATTCTCATTTAATTCAAAAAGGTTAGCACAGTTGAGAATATAAAATAATTTTACAGGCAATAAATCTGTCAAAAGGAAAAGCAAATATTCATTCTCTAACATGTTGTACTTGGTTATCCTGTTGTTTTTTTGGATGAGGATGATTATGATCGCTATTATTTGCTGACTTAAAAAGGTGAGATGACATAGGACAAGTTAAGAAATATTTTGTACTGGATTTGGCAAAAAGTCTAATATTTTCTCAAAGGTAAGTTGTTTCCATGGTGCACCTCATAGATTTTGTATCATAGGCAAATGAAGAATTCAAAACAAAGATGCCTCTTAAGAACTAAAACACAGGGAAAAGAGCATGCTGAGCTTCCATTGACCTACCACATATCCACAAGCATGAGAAATTTGTTCAAAGTGGAGAATAATAAGTACGTTATTAAAAGTTCATAATGCTTTGAGTTTGATTTCCACTTTTTCTCCTATCTTTAATGGCATCCAGTCATTCAGGAGCAAAAGCTGCTCAATGGTACCAAATTATATCACATTATGCATAAAAAAAAAAGATCTTAGCAACGGCTGTTAGCTCATGGCTAGATTGAATCTCTTAAATGTCAGACCTGGTGAGTTTTTTAAGTCATATGAATTGTTCCAAGGATTTAAAAATGCAGTCAAGCAATTGCTGTGCACTGTTTGTGTTAACATCAGTTCAAATATGCACATCTATTCTAAACTCATATATCTACTCTGTGTATACAGTACATATCTATATCAAGATAAAAAAGAATAGGGTGAATAACTTAAATGTGATAGGCCTCAACTTTCCAACTGTTTGGAAATCACAGCTCATGCTGGATTAAAGAGCAGCAAAAAATGTAGAAGACCAATGTTGCCTTTATTTGAAATTTTTATTTTGTATTCTTACACAGAATATTGATATATATACTGATGTGTAAAGAGTGTGACTCTACTTCAGCTTAGTCTTGACTTTATTTTAATTATTTAGAATTCATCATCAGTGGATGATTGGACGTTAGTCATAATTTAGGAAGAGTTCTTCCTTTAAAAAAACTGTATGGAATATAAATAAGAGGCTAGAAATAACAACAAAAAAGCATTAGAAGAAAAGCCCAAAGCAAGTATTGTGGCTTTGCAGAAGTTATGGGAATTTCACATTCCATAACAATTCTTAAAATCTCCAAATGCTTTTGCAAAAGGGAAAGTACCTTAAAGGACAGTTGAAACTGAGTCACGATTCTTATATGTCACCAGTTAGTGCAAATGAATCAAAGGAAATTCAGCAAAAAGACAGTCTGTATTATAAACACACACACATGTTTATTTAATATAAAATTGGCACAAACTACATTCTGTTACACTTTCTGTTGCACTTTCTTTGCTCTGTCTATCCACACTGTATCATGAGGAAATCCAGTATTCAAAATCCAAATTGCACAGTAGGGTGTTTGAAAGCAAGATCTAGATTTTAATTTGAAACGCCTTGCTTAACAACATTCCTTTTCATAGGTGAGAGTGGTAAAATACAGAAAAATGTATTTTTTCTATATCTCACAGAATAATAATCTTAAGCTTGGAAAATACAGACATAAAGCATTTAATCTTTGAATTACTGGTTTTGACTATGAGTCAGAATACAAAACCCGTTTTGAATCATGACATGATCTCCATATCACAAAGCCCAGTCACTCATACTGAAGATAAATTAAGCATGATCTTGTGGGAAAACAGTGAAAAAATAAAATAGTTATTTAGAGTATTTAAACAGTGCAAAACTATCAATTTCTCTTTAGGTAATCTTGTGTGAAAAAATGCAATTCTGCCTTCCAGAGCTTTCTGTGCATCTCCAGGTATACTGATTTGAGGTAGTCTGGAAAGGTTAGGGGTTTGTTTTCACAGAAACCAAAGTATTTGCTGTCTGAAATAGTAGTGGGCTACTCATCAACTATTATAATTTTCGTGTGTAAGTTTGATGAGGAGACTGCAAAAACATTTAGCGGCTTTGTGAATGTAGAAGCACCAGCCTCTTGTAACATACAGCTCACATGACATATGACCTATTTCAAAAGGAAAATAAATGCCCTGCATTGCACATCTGTCTCCGTAAAATCTCTAGCCAGCAATGTACTGTAGGAATCTGAGTGGCTGGATGTAAGTGGGTTGCTGAAAAAAGGGAAGAAAGCAAGAGAGTGAGTGTAAAAACATCTTAATGATGAGAGTGAAATCAAATTGAATGAGGGTCTGTAAGCTTTATGCCATGGCTTCTTTAACATAAAAGCCAAATAAAGGGACTGCTATGTTGGAGAACGAAAGGTTCTGCTCTAAAAGGGAGTCAAATATTTGCAAGAAATACAAACGCTGTCTGAATTTTCTTGAAATTTTACAGGCTAAAAGCCTGAACAGTCAAATCCAAATTGAATTTAGCTATTTCTTCTAAAAAGGCCGACACTTTTTCCTCCTGGTTTGGAGTTTTATTGTAAGTCAAAGGCAGTCTAACTTCATTAAAAGGAAACTACTACCTCTGTCTCAAAGGCACTAAATGCAGTCTGTGTTTTCATGCTAAAATTAAGAACGTTTAGCATGGTTTAGCTAACTCATTTCATGGGATGTATTGATTACAATGGAGTTTTCCTTTGATGCTTAGGGTTGGTTATTCAGTGAAACTCAGGACATATGTATCAAACTGAGCAGACAGAAGACTACAGCTGCACAGCTGAACGTTTTGCATTGCTTTAACCTAGACTTAAATCAACAGCAATTCTGTATTTCTTAGCAGGAACTGTTTTCAAAAGAGGAAAAGGGGAAACTGGAGTGGAGATCCAGAGTGGGATGAGCACTACATTTGTTTCCTTGGTCTGGCAGTTACTAGCAGACAGACACGAATGTATTATTCACAATTAATATTGTTTTATTCATTATAATAGTATTCATTATAATAATATGGTTAATATAATAATATATAATAATATTGTTAATATAATAATATTATTAATAATCATATTGTGTCATTCATTACATTCATTCATGAATGTGTTGTTCATTGTGCCTAAGTGCAGATGTGCCAGTTTGATCCTCAAGCACACCACAGTTTGATATCTTATTGCAAAGACAGCAAATAGCCTTGGGCACATGAACTGTGCTCTAAACTGGGAGAATAAAGAAGTTCTTCAAAGGAAACTGCAATTTTTTTCCCAAATGGCATGAGCCATTCATACGCATCATTAGATAGATTACAGCAGACACCATCAAAACCATCAAAAGTGATGCCTAGGAAATAGGAAAAAGGAAAGGGCATTAAAACATGATACTTCACATGAGTTTTCTCCCAGTTTCCAATGACTTAGGGCTCAGGATGGATTTTTCTCCCATTAACTTGTCCAGTCTTATCTTCAACTTATATAGCCATTCACTGTCTACAATGTCCTAGAAGGAATTCCACAAATTAATGACCCTTTGCACTTTCTTTTGACCTGCTGTCTGTTAACTTCATTTGATGACTCACAAGAATACATAAACTGTCTATATTTCTTCCACACTTCTGCACATGAACCAAGCCAAGGCAGAGATGTTAGCGAGTTGGGGTTTTGTGGGATTTTTTGGGGTTTTCTTTTGGTTTTTTTTGGTCAAGCAAACAAATGAAATTCAACATACTTCAGAGGAGCTAGAGTGCAGATTCAGCTCTAGCAATGACTAAGCAACAGATAACTTCAGAAGTTATCTAATCATGTTCTTCCTTCCCTTGTTACCTCTAAACATTGTCATTGGCAACTCAACAAATCATAGCAAATGAGGCATCAAAAGTTTTAAAAGTGACGAGTGTAAACACACTGATGAACAAAATTCTAAGACAGTTTGCCAATTTTTATTGAGAAACTAAAATAAGCTGATAAATGTTTAGTGAATAATTTGTAGCAGAAACCTCTTGTGTCATGATTTCCCTCATGAAATTTTATACATCTTCTAGCTTTGCTTGGATAGGAAGCATCATGAAAGCATTTAAGAGTATTCTAACACATTGTATGTGTCCATAGGGGAACGTGTATGTGTGGCTTTGTTAGTACGTATGGGCTAACACTGTCCTCTGTTGGACAGTCAAAACTATTCCAAAATTGTTTTATGTGTCATATCTTCGTCAGTTCAATATACTACTCCAATCAACCTGTAGATACCTTGTGTTGTTGACCTATTTCTAATTCATTATTCATTTTTTGAGCTGCCGTGTGTTCTAAACATGTAGTGTAATGCAATAATAACAAAAAGTTATTTTTCTTCTCCAGCAAAAGAAGGTGTAAGAGTCTCCATAAATAGCCCATCAAGTAAGAAAAGGTAGAAAAGGAAGATCACTGTTTTTTTTATTTTATCTTGTTAAGTCAATTCTATTCATCCAGAAAACAAATCTAATTAAAGATCTTGATAATCAATTAGATTGAAGACTTAGACTTGAATTATGTGCTTCCAGTTAGGTCCAGAGCATAGTATCTGACTTCTGTTAGTCAGCCTTAGGATTTCAAGTTTCATCTGGACACCGCAGGACAACAAGAAAAGATGCGGTCACTGCAACTGTGCAAAGGATATGTAAGTCAAAATTACTGGTACAATCATTATTAAAAAAAAAAAAAAAAAGTTTACCAATCAATGAGATCTAAATGCAACTAAAGTTTGTTTTAAATTGCAAAAGTTTAATACTTTGGCCATTCATCTTTTACATGCTTCCCTCTCTGTAACTATAATACAAACTTTTAAATAAATCTTCTTTTACCATTAATCTTTCAACCTTTACACTTTTTCTTCTCTTAATACTTTGGATTTTTTGATGTTGACATATATTATTTGAAATTCTATAAGAGTTTAGCCATTTAAAACATTTGATTTTATTATTTTTTTATAAATTTCAAATAAAAATTAGTTTGAGACTACTTCAAGAGCTAATTTGATTATTATCACTGAAAAGAGGTATGACTTTCAGCAATGGTAACAAAGAACTTAAAAGTATAAAGAACACACTCAAGTTACTAATGGATGATTATTTCTACATCCAATATGTCTTCCCTATCCAGGCACATAGTCAATACTTATTCCAAGAGACCCAAAGAATCCTGAACCCAAGAAAGTTTTGACAGCAGGAATGCTCAAAAGCAAGAGAACACTCTCCCTACCAAGTCAGTCATGCTTGCTATACCTGTACCTATATAGCCTGATCAATCCTGATTCCTTCAGGAAGGGAGAAGAACTAGGTTAGAATAACCAATGGTTTAATAAGTTCCCTTCTGTCTGACATGAGTCTGAAAACATTTGGATGAGGAAGGAATGAACCAGTCTTTAGAATCACAGTCTGAGCAGTCCTACCATGAGGTACCCCATCAATCAGGCTGAGGCACTACCCCTCACCCATGTCAATAAATGCTTTAGAAACATCATCAACCTTTCTCATTTCTTTGGGAGAGTTTTCCAGGCCGTGGCTCCCAAGTGGAGTGAGGAGACTTCTGAAGCTTGGCATCCTGTGTCTCAAGAGTATTTCAGATTCTTGGTGAACACACAGAGTTCCACACTCTTTTGAATCTCATTCCAGTGTACTTTGTACAGACAGCTAAAGTGCCCACCATACAGTCAGAATTTCCAAATGGCAATGGAGCAGCCAGATTCAGTACTCATGTTAGTTATTCAATCTAGCCATAATTTCTTCCTATTTCTGCAAAATGTAAACAACTAGGAAGTGAATGAGAAATACACAGCCCAGTGTAGGAGGGTGGAAAGTATTGATAAAGGTCAGCAGCAAGCATCAATGAGCTGATCCAAGAGGAAAACAGGGACTAATAACAACAGAGAAGAGCCCTAGTATAAACAAACTGCATCAGCTTGCTCTGTTCCTCAGCAGGTT
This sequence comes from Burhinus bistriatus, assembly GCA_013397275.1. Classification (NCBI taxonomy): domain Eukaryota; kingdom Metazoa; phylum Chordata; class Aves; order Charadriiformes; family Burhinidae; genus Burhinus; species Burhinus bistriatus. Next base: position 200,741 of record VYXH01000695.1, on the reverse strand, counting down.
TGAGTCTCTTAAGCAATGCCACACTGTACACATGTCAGTGTACAAATAGCCACGTATCTTGAATGTACATATTAAACATTAAGTACACCCAAAACCAGAAGAAATAGCATTTTTTAAGTAAGCAGGCCTAGTCCAGATCTCTGGATGCTGGTCATCTTCTGCTTAGAGGTGTAGATTTATATTTGGACTTCGCAGGTCACTCTCATTTTATCAAAAATCAAAACTCCACATACTTCTACATATTGCAGCACTTCTTTTCTATTTTTAAAACCAGAAAAATCCTTTCTTGTCCTTAATATCTACTTGCAACAATACATAAAATAGTACGTTCAGGTAAGTACGTGCTTTGCAAGTGTCCATAGTCATTAGAGAGGAAAAAAAAAAAAAGAAAACAACACATGTCACGTGTCAAATTGTCTAACTGTATGTTGTTACAAGAATTATGTTAAAAAGCATTGTTTTCAAACAACCATCTTCTGTTTGTTCTGTACTTAAGACAAAGGACTTGGATCTGCTGCCTTGACTACCAGCATGACTACCAGAGGAGCTCGTAGTCCTGCTGTAGTATGACTACCATAGCAGTAGTCATATAGCTGGCAGTCTTGCTGCTGGTAGTCATGCTGTAGTAGCTGATGGAAGGCCCATCTTCTTTATTTAAACATCCATTTAAGGAACGCATTCCAGATTGATGAATACATTACATCAACTACAGCTGGATCTGTCAAAAGAGTAACTTGCTTTAAGTTGGGTATGAAACATTTTGCAGCTATCTTAATCTCGTAAGAGAAACACCAGGTCCATCTATGAACACGTGACAGAGCTTGCTGAGCCTTCACTGTCCAGCAAGACATCACATTAAAGGAATCTTTGCTCTTTTCTCTTGGATGACTGTCTGCTCATGTCTCTACTATGTTTTGATATTTTTCTTCTGCAAGTCAGTCACTAAATCTTCCAAAAGGCTTGCATTGTTCCTCTCCAGTGGAATGTGCTGAAGGAAGCAATGTGAGCAGTGCACTCTCAACCCCCTCAGTTTCCTGCTGCCCCCAGCTGCCCTGCACATTGTCGGGATATGTAAATAATGCAAACAAACCAGGGATTACAAACCTATCTCTTCCCCACTGCCCGATGGATACATTTCAGAAATGGTACCTTTTGCATTGCTGAACAATGTCACTTGTGTCCTCCTCTTAAACCTCAAGTTGTACAGATGAAGGGACAAATAAGAATAATGTGATAGATCATACCAGGATGCTGCAAGTGCTCTGAATGCACTCTTAGGTCATATTTATGTATGATGAAGCAAAAGGAGTTCACTTCCTTTACGTGCAGGAAAAAGAAGAAATGATGGACTGTTCCTGATTTTTTTTTCCCCTTCTGGTCCATGATAATTTTTACCGTTCTATAAAGTACAACTACTTTGAAGCTGTAAATGGGCACTCACTTTTCTCCAGTCCATTGGCATAATCCTAATCCATCTGTCATAACCATCACTAGGAGAAGAATAAAGTCTTTTTCTGATATTAACTAGTTTAGCAAGTCCTCTGTGGCTTTTTTGAAAACAAGAATAAAGATTTCTAGGATGCCAGATATATATTTTAAAGAGTCAGCCTAGATAGTATGGATTTATAATAGTCCAATCAAGATCAGGATCTAACCTATATTTTCATGAAATCCTGATTCTCATTTAGCTAAAATAAAGATTTTAGCACAGGAAGGGCTAAACTGAATGCTACTTACCTGCAGTATGGGGCTTACCATTGCCTCCTCAGTCCCTCACAGTGACAACACTCTATGCTATGGATTGGCTGTCTGTTCTAAAAATGTTATCCTGCTTTTTATAAGAGCCATCAAATAGGCAAGCAAAGTGTTTGTAACAAGGAGAAATGTTTATAATAGATCATAGTGAGACTGGAGTCCAATGTGAATGGCAGAACAGAGTACAGAATACAGCCAAACAGAAGCCTTTGATCATAGAGGTACCAGTTCAGGTATAGCACAAGAATTCTTAATGGGAATTTATTGAAGTAGAGTAAAGCGGAAAAGTGTCATGACAGGAACACCTTTATAAATAGACTTAATTCACTAATTATATAAATGCACAGAATTCATTTAGGCTGTGTAACTTTGTCAGCCTGCAAAACCTTCATGTGGTCAACTTGTCTTCCGCTCCCCCCTGCTCCCCTCCAAAGAGCTGTATGCACCAAGCAAAGCAGACAGTAACGCAGAACATCCAGAATATTGAGAACATATGTTGTCTGCTTTGGGATGTTTCGTGCAGATTTACAAAACAGAGTTTAAGCCACAGTCTCAGGTTCCCCGAGAGTTTCTGAAGCAGCTGTTAAACTAATAAATAAATAAGCTTGCCTGAAATCAGATGAGCGGGCTGGAGAGTGCTTTATATTTTTGGCTTAACATGGCAGATACGTAGGATTCGGATGCTTACTACCTCAGAAAAGAAACAGAGCAAAGTCACTGTGCCCTCTAAGAGACTCCTAATCTAGACCATCAAGGCCCTCAGCATGCAGTTTCCTTCCTGCACCAGGAGATAAATCTAAACATCACTTTTATTAATTTTTTTGGGGAGGTTGTTTGATTTTGCGTGTGTGTGTAGGAAGATCAGCAAGTGTGTCTCCACCCTGTTGCACCACACAGTTTTTAGCACAAACAGGAAGCATTTCACAAGATTTTACCATTTTCATTTATTTTCAAAAATGAAAAAGTTTTGACTCCAGATACATCTTGATGTTGCATATCATATAACCAAATAGATATCTAATACACATATAAAAAGGCAATATCAAAATTACACAAGTCTCACAGATAGTCAGATACTGTCTGCTTCTTCATTCTTTATGTATTTTCCCTTCCAAAGTTATCCAAAGTGAATACAGAATCATGTTTACTACCAACATGTCTAAATATCAGGCTTTCTGGTAGCACAGTTACAGCGTTGTTTCTCAGACTTATGTCAATTGCCAACAAAATAAATATAGTTTTTATATAGTAGTCTGTTACTTGTAAGGAGAAATAGCGCATTTTAAAACACATTCCTGGTCTTGTCTTGTACATAACAAATGTGGCCACAGCAAAGGTCCACGTAACTGAGTACTGTGTGGCAATTTGGGAATATTTAAAGAGTATGTACAAGAAAGGACGTGTCTATGCTATATATATATATTCCCCAATATGCTGTTCTACTGTCCACCAACTTGCACTATGGACTTCCTAAAGCAGAAGTCTTACCACTGTATTTAAAAATGCTTCATGATTTTTTTTTACTATGAATTTGTCAGTCATTTTTTCAAACTTCTGTTATCTTTTAGTTTAACTTCACATGGTAAGTGAAGTTATACCATTTTCTTTGTTTCAAGCTTGCTTTTTGATGCTTCTTACTTTATAAGTTAGAAGACAGCAAACAAGCATTCTCTTTTCACCTCTCCTTTACCTTCATGCTATATAAACTAAACTTGAAGGATGAAACCACACACTATATAACATAGAGTCTTGAAAATTTCATCCATAAAATATTGTTCATGGTCACATTGATGCAATCCAAATGAACAGATTGATTTAAGTTGATTCCACAATGTATTTTAACACAGTTTGGCCTCTCATTCAGAGAGCTTCACAACAACTTCGTATCTTTTTGTCTACTGCCAAGGATCATATTTTCCTATCCATCTTGGCTCAGAGAAACTTGGCAGAAAAAAAAAAATGCAGGAAGTAGTGAGCCATTACAGTTTTCAGGAAATTTAGGAACATTTGAATACTTTCTGTTGTGTCAAAATTCATCATTATAATAGCAAAAATAAATCCAACCTGCAAGGAAGGAGGTGTGTTAGGGGCGAATGCTTAAACCTGGAAGTAACTGGATCTCATTCACACACATCCACAAACGCAAGATTAACTACTTAAACAACTCGGAGTTACTTGACGTTGTTTAATTCTTGTTTGGCAAGTTTGGTAGTGAGTGTAATTGTCTCTGTAACTATGGCATTCCTCAGAGCATTACAAATTTTGAACCAATTATGTGCATCAACCACTCAACCTAAGAATGCCACAGTAGTTAACAAACACTGAAGGGGATTCAAATATAAAATAACATCAAACTGTTTCTCTAAGAAACTAATAATAACAACAATAAAACCAATGAGGAAATGTAAAGTGTCTATTCATTGTGAAAGTACATATTCCATTTCAAGTAAAAGCAAATTAAAGTATAATACAACAGCCTCTTCTGAGCAAACATTTAACTCAAAGTTGACCTCAGATTTTAAAAAACTTTATAAACTATATTCTGTGTATAACTATTTAAATCTTTCAGATTTAACATCTCTTAATAATGACTTAGGCTTTCTAAAAGTAAGAACTAGAAATTCAATGCCATTTTAACAATTTGATAGAGCAAATGAGGTTTAGCTTGAAGAAGAGCAGACCTACATTAAGTGGGTTTGTATGGTGTGAAATAGTTGAAGTTAACTTTTTCTTTTTCTATCCATTCTCATAATGGTTATAAAATTACTTCCAGCTCTCTGCATCATTGCCTGTAAAATCTTGTGAAATAATCTTTTCATGCTGATCCTTATCATTCTCACCTACCTTTTGCAAAAGGATGAATCACAATGTTGAGATTTAATTCAAAAGCACTCTTAGAGTCTCACCTTAACAAAAGAGAACTTGTTCCCTTATCAATTGCTCCTTTCACCTACTGAATGTCTTTTCAGAAGTTGTATCTATTTTCAAAGAAAATATATTAATGTTAAATTCAATATAAAAGGTCAAAATACCCCTATTCATTGACAGAAAACTCTTTGGAACCAGCAGGTAACAAGATCAAAGTGCACAGTAAATTCAGCTGGAAAGCTGCATCAGGTTAGTTAATGGTCATCTGTGACAACTGTGTGACTTCGGCAGATCGCTCAAGACTTCTAACACAGCTTCTAAAAAGCAACATGAGGTGGGAGGTTGTTAAATCACAAACGTGGTCGCTTTCTGTAAGGGACTGTATTACAGCAGTGCAATACTCTAAAGGATCACGTTGTTACTTTCCAAATTTAATGCCTAGTGCTAAACTTCAGCTTTAACTCCGATGGTGTAAGATTTGTTATCTCTGCCAATCTCAACTCTGAAGATATTTCTGTTTCAAGTGTCTGGCAGCCTTTTATGAAGGTTATGACACCTCTCAGCCTAATCAGGCAAACCCCCCGCCAGTATTTCTGCAATCAATATGCAGATTGCCTAAAACGACCTGTGTAGTTAAGAAGTGAGGGGAGCTGGAAGCATATCAGTGCTTCAGCTGCTCCTATGGCCAGCCTTTTAAGAATGGCATGACAACAGCTACTAAGTCCGTTATACCAGACATGATAAAATGAATTATCCATTTAGCAGGTGTTGGGACAATATGCATTTAAGACAGTCTGTAATGATATGATTTTTCTAATGGAATGACTTATGATTTGTTAGAAAAAAATCCAGCAAGATCTATTCAGGGACCTCTAGGAATAGTTATTTTTAGTCTATAAATATCAACCTACCAATGTCTGATTAAGACTCATAAAGCTGTTGTGACTCATTTGTGCCTCAAATCATATTCTACAGAGGAGAGCTGTGACCCAAGTTTCAGACAAGTTTGCTTTAATTTGGGGATAGGAAAGGGAGTAAGAGATTAATTGAAAAGCTCAGGTACTTTATCCTTTTTTCACTGAGTATAAAGCATAGGTGGCTATGTTCATTTTCTTTTGTCCTAGACAATCTCATTAAATCTGGGGACCTGAGTTCTGGAAAGTTGGAAAGATTTCATTGAAAAGGTTAAGAGCAATTGGATATGATAGGATTTACACCTCTTTGGAAACGCTTATTGAAAACCTATTACATCTGTGTAAGGTTGTCTATCCAGGCTGAACTGGGAACTTCTTTTATCATTGTCCTTAATTGTTCAAAGGCTACCTGAGTGACTAGGATTTAAAGACACGCAGCACTAGTTTGAACCCTTTGTTTCTTTCTCACTAGGTGACAGGAAACATAAATGGACCACAGTGCTAATTATAAGTGTTTAATTCCATTACTTTACTACCTGAAATTTTCAAATCATTATAATGAGATTATTATTGTGGGGGATTTTTTTCCTAAGTTCCCTTCTATTACTTTGCCTTTTAGTAACTTGGTGGTTGCTGAGGGATTTTGTTAATCCACCAATCTGAATTAACTTCTCTTTTAAATGGAAATACGCTTTCATATTCAGAGACCGATACGGGAGTTTACATGCAGCCACTGTGAATTTTGCCGGCCTAGCCACTGCCCTTTATGCAGAAACTACGTAGGTGAAGCAGCAGCAGTAATCATCAAAAGCACAGGCACAAGGCAAGCCTTAAACAGCAGGTGAAGGACCAGGCTCAAGGCAGTTTCCCCAGTGGCAGACATAGCAAATGCAGGGCCCCAGCGTTTGCTGGGGGTGCTGTACGTCTGTCGGCAAAGCAGAAAAATGCAGCAGGAAAAGAAGAAAGAACAGAACAGCCTAAACACAGAGGGAGAAGTCTGAGCAACAGGACTAGAGAAAGGTAAAAAAAAAAAAAAAAAAAAAGAGCTGGAGCTCAGAGTGAAGCCCTGGTATCTAAAGGCTTACAGACTGTTACTATTATTTTTGTGGTTTTATTCCTTTTTATTTGTGTTTTATCCTGTGAAAGTGACAAGGATTTGAAAGAAAACCTTTGAAAGCACCTATTTCGTACTCCAAAATATATAGTTTTAAAGTCCACAAATTCTAGCTGTAATTTTTACCACGCTCATCATAACTATTTATTGCATTTGTTCACATTTTACACAAAACTTTTATTTCTTGAATTCTTAAGGGCTTTTTGATATATTGATATTTTTGTAAGGTATTCACCTTAGTATTTAATTGCCACATATTCAAGCCAAGAAACAAACATATTCTGTAGTTCTACCATGCTTTTGACAATTCTTTATATTTTTTAGACAAATTTCAATATAAACTATGGAGTTTTTCTTGTATTGTGCAAGCGTCAGGCTCAGGGCTCCAGGTCTTTGACAACTACATAAAAGATACCTATCTAAATAAAGTGGAAGAAAGCTAGTAGAGTACAAGTGTGAACTGCAGAGTTGTTTCAGATGACAGACCCTTGTCTTGTAAGATTCCCTCAACACATCACTACAGTCTCAGCTTCTACCATAAGATTTCTTTTTTAAATTCAGTTATTTCCTCTGTTGTTTCACATCTGCCCAGTAAAGGTCTGAAATGTGATATTTATCATCTGTCAGAGTACAGTGAGGCCTGACTTTACTGAAGTAAAGGATTACAGGCCTTTCAGCTCATTTATGCCACGCAATATGGAATAGGCATAGTATTACGGTAAAATAGGTATAGCGTTCAAGCAGTGTACTAATATTTCTGGATAGCATTATTGGTGCTATGCCTGTCTCTTCAGAGCTACCTCAAGGATATTTGTCCAGTGACACAGTCACCCGAACTACATTTAAATTGTTAACCGTTAAACATGTTATAATATAACATCATATTTCATTTAAGGAGGCATATATTGTGAAATTTGCACTAGAAGTAATTCCCTTCACCTTTGCTCCCTGTCAGCAGAGGCTGACCACATCTGTCATGCTGTTGCTATTCCCACATCAGCTCACGCAGTGTTATGCTGACTCTCGCTCGTGCCAGTAAACTCCTGAAAGCCTCGTGCAGTACCATCAGGGGGAAATTAAAATAAAGGTTAATGTCATTTTTTACGGTTGACTAGTTCTTTAAAAAGACCAAAGGGAAGGTAGCCTCTGAAGCCTGAAGTATTTATTAGTCTGAGGATCATCAGGGAGTACCAAATACACCTGTCAAAGCTGAGCTTATCGTCTTGTGAGGAGGAATTACAAGTGCTTGGTACAGGAGCAGCAAAATCAGCAACACCGCTCTCAAGTTAGCATTGATGAAACAAAGATGATAGCAAAAAACTACACACAGGAGTGAATAAAACATAAAATTGAAGTGTATTATAATTTCCAAGCTCAGGACTAACCTTTACAAGATTCTTTTTCTCTCTAAAAATGCATTACAGAAGAAGGAAAACACACATTTAGTATACCCTGTGCACACATGCGTGTGTGCGTGTGCCCGTGTGCTAGTATAGGGGGAAAAAATCTCTTTTGTATCGTATATATCACAGAGGTTCTTTATAGATCATGATGAATAAATTTACCTCAGTGAAAATTTCGGATTGATAGCTACACAAATTCAGCAATACCATACTGGTAGAGCAGGAAAATATAATTTATACAATGTTGGCCACTAATTACCATGCTTCATGTGGAAGGATTATTTTGTTTGCTGGTCATGAATTTATTTTGCATCACATGCTTGAGCCTTGGCTTTTCCAAAGCTAGTCAAATAAGTGACAATTAGATCACAGGTTACAGTGACTATGTTGTTTGGTTCAGGTTTTGGTTTTGCTCTTTTAAATCAGGAGGGTGCACTCTAATTTTATTAGATAACTAAACAAACTAGTGAGTTGAGGTAGTAACTACACCTTGACATCAGGGTACCATTTCCTTCTGTCTCAAGCACCTTCTGGCCTAAACAGCCTACAATATTGAATAAATAGTGATCAGGAGATGAAAGAGTTACCAATAAGAAAGTGAGAACAGGTGATTAAAGAAACCCACCAAAGCTTAATGAGCCAGAGCAATACAATGAATCTAAGTCTCCTGTATAGGTCCACAACCAAATTGTCATGAAAATCAATAGAGATTTTGACCACTGCTTTATGATGACATTGCCCAGATTGGAGCCAGCGGTCACTAAGCGTGAATGGTGCGCTACTGTATTATCAATGTTCTGCAAATTGCATCAATAAAACCCCCCAAATAATTAGCATAAATCCTGCCAATATTAGATTGCTGCATGTTATTAAAAAAAAAAAAAAAAGGAGCCTTGTGCAATAACTTTACTGAGTTGTGTGTATGTATATACACATTCTATTGGTTATTGCGTAAAGCTTATCGATTTGTTTGTGCTTTGGACATTTGCTTCTAATAAACTGGTGTTTTATGAATTGACTTGATGCATGCAAGGAATACTAGTTGATGTATAGATTGATACTTGGAGAAATACATTCTCTCCAGACATATGAGACCTACTATTTTGACATTTAATAAATTGGATTACAGCATATGTGTATTTGGGCAATAATTTAATTTGTAAACTGTGTTTCTAAACATAGGTGTAACTTAATAAACTTGTGCTGCTGATGATCTGTAACATTCTTTGATGTATATGGCCTTGTGAATTCTGTCTACTGGAAACCATAAAAACAACTTCATGGTAACTATGTAGGTGCGTTGACTGTGTATCTGACAGATTACATCTACAGAAGCCCTGTTTTTCTTCGCATCCTTCCACTCAGATATGGAGTAGGTTATATGAGCTCTACACAGTAACTACCTCTTAAATATATTTCCTAACTGCTTACAACATCTATTATTCAATTTTTCAAGACCCTGAGTACACCAGCAGGCCCTAATTGCGCCGACTAGCCACATCTGAGGGCTCCACCCACGCATAATTTGTCCACTGGCCCAAGAGCTGCATTTAAGTTCAGGCTCTTTCCCTGACTTGAGCTATGTTGTAGGTACACCGGGGCTTGCCGCGCTGCCCTTGCCTTACTGCCTGGTGAGCGTGGCTGTGCCTAGGGCCTGCTGGCTAGCTGACTGAACCTGACTGCTGTCACAGGACCTGTTCTGTCCATCTTGTTTACGAATGGTGGGACTACACCTCCTGCATTCATCCCTCCACTGCCTTGCTCTTATTAGTTCCTGGGCTGCCTTCTCTTGACAAGCAGCCCGCTCCTGCCACTTCTGATACTTTTCCATGCCAGGATTAAACCAGGATCTTTCTAGGGTAGCAATGTTGTCAAAAATAAGGTACACCCACAAACTCCTTGTATATGCAAGCACAAGTTTGTTCTGACTCTTCAAATCTCAAAGCTTTGTAAGACAGAAAAAAGGTTTCTTCGTCATGTAGCTTTTAACTCTACTTCAGGATGGGCCCTTTTTGTACCATAAGTATTAAACTGAAGTGTACCGAAGTAACCTGAAAGTGCTGTTTGATATACTTCTTCTATATTATTAGGTGGGAGCATTTCTGGTTTCAATTACACTTTAAAAAATAGCAATTTTAGCTCTGTCTTAGGAGGGCTACTTTCCTTTTAAGGGTAAATGGAAGACTTTAAGGAAACCTATAACTAAGCTTAATGTACAAATTGTACTATTGTACTATTGAGGGAATAGGGAGTATATTGCGCTGTTGCACAGGAGAGAGAGGGGGAAAAAAAAAAAAGTGTCTGTGTCACCCTTAATTTCATTATGATTAAACTGTGCTTTCCAAATGAATATCAAAGTGCAACTAACTTGCTCTGAGGTGTATTTACTGACTGCAACATGAACCGTGAAGCTGATCAGCAGTTGAGTGCCTCAGATGAGAAACAGGCCAAGCGTTTTTTGAAAAACAAAAGCAGTACCAAATCTGTCCACGCACTGGGTGTGCCTGTTGTTCTTGGTTTCTTCTTGAATGATGAATAGAGGTGCGCTGACAGTAGTGCAGTACCCCAGACCAAAGATATCTTGCTAATGGGTCAGTGGCAGAAAGATGAAGTGTGAAGCTGGATTTAAAATAAAAATACTGGAGTTTAAGAACAAGGTAGAGATAACAGTTTCTCAGCTAACTTAACACTTCAGAGTCATAAGGGTCAGCCTGTCATCTATGGGAACTAGCAAGATATGGCTAAATCTTGTTTGTACTTCTTTCTTCCTTTTGTTAAATGTTGTCTGGTGACTGTGTCTGCCTGTTTTTAGTTTGTAAATCAGCTAGGGCAAATGAGTGTAATCTAGCCAGATATCAACTTGCAAGCTTGTTCAGTGTCCATCACACTGTAAATACAAGATATGGAAAATAGTTATAACTTTCAAATCCCAGTTCTTAGCTAGTTTTCTATGTGGATGTTACCTATTTGCCTTCACTTGTGCAGTTCAGCATGGCTTAGATCTCAAGTTGTATGGCTTGCCCGAGATTTCTGTTCTAAAAAAACCCAACTCTTAATAAGGCTTGCTCTTTTGCAGATCTAAAAAGAAGGAAAAAAGCAGTAACACAATCAACAACCTCACCCTGCCCCATTCTTGTAGGGTCTCACTAAGTCATGTGACCCAGTACACTGATGTTATTTGCCCCATTAATGTTATTAAGGAGATGAATTTGCTTAAGCTTGTTCCTGTATGATAGACATTCGTGATCCCGTAATGTTTTTCCCCTCAAGTGGTAAATTTTTTCCTTAGGAAAGGGCGATCTGAGGCAGTGAATGAAAAGACAGAAACACCTGCCAATCATAAATGTTAAAGTTAATATAGGACAGCTGGACAACTGAAGTGTTAGGGGCAGATACAGGTCTGATTTGAAAGGAAAGAGAGCTGAGTGATCAGAGAGTGGAGAGGCTGTGAAGCTCCATGACTGCAAGAAAATTACTTGTATAGCCATACGCAAGCATTAAGATGGGTGTGCATGCCATATAGTGCTATTGGCAGAAGGGGTCTGTGTGGGAAGGGAGTCGAGCGACTATGAGAAAGTGAGTCTTGAAGGCATAAAAAGACCTTGGGCGTCAAGCCAGACTGCCTTAGGACTGAACAAACTGTGGGAGCAATAGACAGGGGTATCTGGGGTTGGCGCTGCATTATCAGGAAGCAGAAGAACAGCTGCACACGAGATGCGTGCATTGCTTAGCGTTGAACAGTGGAAAAGTACTAGGAGGATCTGTACAGGGTACAAGCTCTGGCATATATAGCCTCGCTGTAGCAAATAAACTTGTCTCAGTATGACTGCCAAACTGAGTCCGTGCCTTAATACGCCACAGGCCTGAATCTCTATTTGTCTTCTCTCCTATTCCAAATTTCATGGCCCTATAGAGCCACTTTTACTCCTTTATTCCTACCCATATCAACTTAACTTAGTGCCGAAACCATTCTGGTTGGGTGCTCCTAGGTCAGTTCCTCACACCCTATCTGTAGTCTTCAACAAGACTGTGCACTTACTCCTGCGTGGTAGCTTTGCCTGAGTTTTAGTTATCTTAACTAAAAAGGAACATCCTTTATCCATAAATGTGTGCATGTTAGGGCAAATTCACGTTTAGCAAATAATTCTCGCTCTTCTGTAAAAATGTTACTGAAGTTAAAGAAAGAAATACTAGTCTAGGAGTGGTGTGTGTTGAGGGAAGAACAATAGGCTGAAGGAAACAAACGGTGAGAAGGGACAGCATATCCATCATTCTTCTGCTAATTACCTTCTCTGTACTCTTTCCAGCTCCAGTAAAACTTCTTGTTTATCTTTGGCTTTTTGGTTTATCTAACTGTTAGAGCAATTAGATAAACTATTTGCATAGTGTTCCATAGTATGTGTCTATATGTGATCTTCATTAAGTTATCAGCACCCAGAAACAATTTTAATGTATCACACTATGATGAGAAGTTAGTCTGCACTTTGTACTTTTACTGTGGAGTGGAAGTTACTTCATTCGCTGTGAATGGGTGAAATGTCTGAGAGTAGAAACTCTCAAAGTTTATGAACAACCGCACTAGACTTTTTTTTCACTGGATACTTGGATCATTATGCAATTTTACTTGGACTATTATGCAATTTTTTCTCCTGGAGTTTTCCTGCTACAAATTCTTGATAAGAAATAAGGCCTTGCCTTGGCCTGCTGCATTGGCATGAGTTTTTCTAGTAATATCTGATGGCTAGTATTTTCCTGGTCCCTTCAGTCTCCGCTAAATTCCTGCTAAGGAAGAGTTAAACACTGCACTAAAAAAGCAGGAAACCAGCAGCTGAAATGTGTCCTTCAGATTACTTCAGAGCTGGTTCAGGATCTGACTGCTGTTTCCGCTGCACGTGCTCCACAATAGCAACATCCAGTGGACAGAGACAGGCTGCCAGCACTGTACCTGCCCAAGGCCAGAGGGAGCACTTATTTTCACCAGCAATTTGAAGTGGTAAGCTGAGAAACCATGTATTTATCATGTTACAACTTCTGTCCAAGCACATAACAAGGTAGGTCAGACATATCTTCTCAGAAATGCAACGCTAGAGTACTGCAGAACAGTATCAGCGCAATGCAGAACTTGCATGAGATTAAGTCAATTATTCTATACAGTGTACATTCCGTTACCAGAAGTATAGCCACAAAGACTGCAACAACTGACAACAGGATTTCTTAAGGCCTGTATAGTGCTTATGCTTAACTTTTTGAGTACGGACAGAAAAGACTATTGTAAGCCAGAATATTTTTATAAGACTAATGTATTCACCCCTGATATACAGCAAAATTTTGTATTGACATGCTGAAGCTCTTTAATATTTACTTTATTTTGTCTTGGGACAATTAGCTGGATAATGTTTTGAATAATTTTGAATTATTGAAGAAATACCTAATGAGGTAGATCGGTACAAGACTTTCAAAATTCTCATTTTTTAAAAGGTCCGAAACTTTTCTGTTACTAACTTTATAACCAAAGTCAAAATACTAATAAAATATACCAGGAGAAGCCAGTTATGAAACATAGTTTGGTAGATTTTCAAACTAGACATGAATCCGCTTCACTGTCCTTTCCACCTGGTTAGTTCCTGATGGTCAGGAACTAATAGGCATGGTTGGATTTCTGTTCTTATACCTAAAGAATATGCCTTCAGAAGCAGTTTGAGGGAGTGGAAGTTGGTGGAAGTTGTTGTCTTCAGTCTTTCTGCAGCAACCTGACTAAATGACTTCAGTTAACAAACTGTATTTTTGAAACTTTAAACTTATTCTATTTAAGACCATAATAGTTAAAGCTAATGTTTAAGAAATTACCATGTGAAAGAAAATCTCGTTCAGTGCCCACTGCTAAGTAATTCTGGTCTGAATACTATGGGTGTACATTAAAAGATATCAATTATGTTCAGAAGTTATCCATGTAGCAGCAGTAGCCAGAGACAATTTTCAGACATTCATTTTCATTTGCATACATTAAATGAATGTAGAAATGTCATTAGTGACAGTACATTATTAATAAAATTAAGCAAAGTGTTTCAACACCATCACAGGATGGTCAGCTGCAAATGAAAAATATCAGTTAGTGAACAAAAATATCTGTCACTATTGTCCTAGGAGACTCTGAGAGGCAACAGCCACTCTTCATGACACTGACACAGATTACGCTTATACAGCAAGTTCACGTTGTTTGCTGTAATTATTGTAAAACATTTGACTGGGTCATGAAACCAGACAATGTCAATTAGTGCTCTGCATGCAATTCAAGTGGATTAAGCCCCAAGGTGGAATGCTGAAGAGATTTAAGGGATGCATTATTGCATTATAGGACTACAAAGTATATAAACCAAATAGCAATTTCAGTGTATGAGGTGTCTCACCACGCTAAGTTATCTCAAGGTCCTACAGTAAACTGCACGCAAATTTAAGTGCATTAAAAATGGCAAACAAATGCAAACAGCAAAAATGCAAGTATATATGTACAGGTGTGCCAGTACATATGTATAGGTGTGCCTGTATGCATAATTATATGTTTATACACCATACAACTTCAGTAGCAGAAAATACAAACTTCCTTTTAATTTAGCTAATGGATAATATTTTTCCTTCTTCTGACAGGGGTTAATGGACAGAGTACACAAGCACTGACAAACTAAGATAGTACTGAAGCATTAAACAAGAGCATTCAAGCATCCACATAAGCAGATGTTATCACCTTTTCTCAAAGTGTTAAAGCTGCTTAGCTCAAAATATTTGACTGCTACTGGCACTTGAGTCTTTCTCCTCTGTCTTTCTAGAAAAGGCAAGTAAAGCACCTTCTCCCTTCAGGAAACTCATGAAGATGTCAGATGAGTACTTCCAAGTGAAACACAGAGCTTTCGCTTGCTCTTTCCAATTCTCAAATGCTTTTGACATGGCTGCTTTTTAAGCACTGCTGAAGGAATGGCCTGGCTACGGATACAGCCTCTACTGTGATTCAAAGCTGCTGCACAGTAGGTCAAGAAACACCTCATGGAAACATTTTAGCATCTGCATCACTGCCACTGTAAAAATCCCGAGCATTTTATACACTTAATATTAAGCTTCACACCCCCATTGTGGAATATGCATATTCTGCCAGATCCTTTTCTGATAGATGCGCTGAAGATGATTTTTTGTTTTTTAATCAAGCTGCACAGTGAGGCATTGACAAAGTCAGCAGCAGAAGCAAGCAGTACCCACTCTGAGACGTGTTCCAGTTCCTAGATACTTTCTATAGCAATCAGCAGGAGTTGTGTTCTCACTCTGGCTAATTGGAAGTTTAGCAGAAAATGATGTTTACTGGTGCTGCATGCAACTTAAGAAAGAATGGCTGGAGCAAGTTACGTATAAATCACTCATGATATTTAATTGCTGTAGCATAGCAGGGAATGTGTACAGGTGTTGGGATTTATTTTAAAGAAAGAAAAGGTTGGACGCTATAATATTGTAAACTGGAAATACAGTATTGGGCTTTTTGCAAGAAATGAAGCATGAATGAACATCTCTGCTTAAGTACCTGCCCATATGCCACCACAATTGCATCAGTTTTACTAGAGAAAGCCACTGCAACCACCTTACAGCTGCATGGAAATACAAGTAAACATGCTCACATGAAAAGATGTATGAAGTGTGAATATTTTTTCAGAATGCCTTGGGTTTCCTCCACTCCCACTTACCTCACCTAGGTACTTCATCTCCCATCAACACCACCTCAGAAAAATGTATCCTTCCCCCAACACAGATGTTATACTTTGAGGTTTATATAAGAAACATTTCTCCATATTATAAAACAAACCCCAACCCTGATAAACCTACTATCTAATCATCCACATCTGTAAATGATTATCAATAACATATAAGTTATATTTCATTTAAAGACCTTGTATGTCCTTGGGCAGATATTTCATGCCAAAACCGAGATCAGAAAGCAATAGCCAAAGTATAACCTCCATAGGAGGGCACACCATATGTTTCCCTAACTAATTTAAGATACTGCTTAACAGAACGGTTGTTGTCTTAGATTACCCTGGAAAAAAAAGTCTTTCAGGAAAAAGAGAAGCATGCCTGTGTAATGGCTATGTACAGCAGAAGTGTTTATAAACGGTTTGTTTCCTTTCTAATTGTTTTTATTATTTTTGGCGTGAATAAGCAGACAATCATGATGAGGAGAAACTCTGCTTATATGCAAAAAGTGTAGAAAGCTGAAAACTGCAATACGATAGAAAGCATGTGAAGTTGTGACTTATTTCTCTCATATTCAGTTATTTGGTGGCTTGTTTTACTCTATCAGTATAACCATACAACTTTAAAGTTAAAAAAATAAGTCATCTTTTATCTTTGGCAAGTTTAAATAAGAGATTTAATTGTCTAAAAACTTTAATTACTTCTCAGCTTCATTTTTAGACATGGAATAACATTTCCCCTGCAGAAGCTTTCACATAAATTTTCATGATTTTTATCATATCTTTTTTTTTCTGTTTCAAAGTACAGGCAATCCCACATAGTTCCTCTCTCTTCAGCAAAATAACTTTCTTAGCAAGTCTTCTCAGACCTAAAATAAAAGAAAGACTCCCATTTCTACCCATGATTTTTACCCACAATTATCTGTTCTCTGCTCTCTATGCAGTAAGGGCAGACTGGGTAGGTTTAAAATAGGCCAGTTAGGTTTTGAATGCCCTTAAATGATGGAACTCACCTTATGACCATGGAGGAGTTTGCGATATGGCAGCTACTGCTGCTTTCTGATAGCTGCTGTCCCTTTTCATTGCACTACTATTCTCTATTTTGAAAGTCATGGAGAACTGAAATTTTTGTTGTAAAAATAATAATAATTCTCACAAAATCATTCAGGCAAGTACAAAGTTTCTGCAACTTTCATATCCTCTGCACTTTTCAAACTGGCTCACTAAAGTCTCCTGCAAAGTACAGTAACCTAAGAAACAGATCATAGTCGCATATTTTACTGTATTGAATTATTATGAGTGCTGAATGTATAAAAACTTAAACAAGAACAACACTTCTTTTTATAGCTTCTCCCTTCATCCCTTTTCTCAGTATATCTAAATCTATTTCTGGCAACTCTAATGAATCCTCAGATTCTTTATGAATTCAAGCCAAGGGGTTAGAATTTAATACATGCTGGACTTTGAGATGTTTCTCACTTTGGAAGAGTAGGCACCCTTAAATGAGATCAAGTATTGGAAGGTGTTATAAGGAGGAAAGATGTCTAAGGTGAAGAAGCTGTGGTGAGAAAACTGCATAGAACAGGGAGCTAAGTTAGGTAGTGTGTTCTACCTTGCACTCATACAGGCAACGTGGGGAGTAAATGGAAGTAACAAGATAGGAATACACATTTTCTCAAGTTGTTGCATCATTTGGAGTTTCCGTAAGAATCACGGCTAGACAAGTTGAATCTTTTGTAACAAACCCCACCCCCCACTGGGCAGCTGGAGCGTAATTTTCGAGTTTCATCACAATTCTGAATTTCATAAGTAACTGTCACAGATATTTTGGCACACTTGGGACTGAATTTAAACATTGTCCAAAGTGTAGAAAGCAACCACAACCTTTTCTGAGAGCCTTAAAAATGGCCAGGGAGTGAGACACTTGAAGCGTGTGATCTTATGTAAAAGAAGACTGAGATGTGGTTGTATTGTGGTCTATAACTACCTTGGTAGTACCTTATTTATTAAAATATCAGATACTAAAGGGATCTTTAATCTGGAAAAGAAAAACATGGAAAGAATGAATGGCTTGAAAATGAGTGAGATGAATGCAAGGCTCTGCATAGTTGAAAAGGTAAGTAAAAGAGATTTTAGACAATTTCTTGTATCTGTGGCTGAATCTCCCTTTAATTTGGCTGCTGGTTTTGATGTCTTTTTTTAAAAGGGGGGAGTAAACAAAATGCAGAATGATACATGCAGCTTGCAGAGAATTAGGTCCTCATGTCAATAGCACTGAGTGCGACTGAAAAGCTGCAAAAGCAATGATGTCTAAGTAAAGCGGTAAATTATAGAAGTTCGTAAATAACAGAGCAGTTATAAAATAAATTCAGTGGGAATAGTTTGGGGGACTCTGGATTAGATCTGCAATTGAAAAACTGTTTAAATGACCAGGAAGTCATATAAAAAGATGGATTGTATATCTGAGAACTAGCATTTTGTGTGAAAAATTGGATAATATGAGTCTAGATTTACAAGGGTGAAGAGAACTGGAAAGACTCCCAGGACAGAAAGGGTCTCTTTTAAATTGTTCCAGAACAACTTCTTTTAATCCGTGTATGAGTTTCTAAACTCTCGCACTTCAGGAAAGCTGAAAAAAAGTCGGGTTATCTTTTTGGTATGTAAGACGCTTTTTATTTTGTAGTGGCTTGAGGCCATGCAATTCAGTTGGAGTATCTAGAGTTAAGATTCCATGCTATTATTCACATGTATTTGTATTGGGTTTATTTTGTCACTGTTTTGGTTTAGGATTTGTTAAAGTACTTTTCTGGCAGGCACAATTCCATTACTCCCTAATCATGTCTGAATTTTTATATTCCTGTTTTATAGATGGGGTAATCAAGATTATTTAAGATAGAAGTAGGTTGCCAGTAAAAACCTAAGGGGGGGGAAGATTAATGATTGGAGGTCATCATTTGTGTGACTTAAAAATGCACAATTTAAGTTCTATCACATTATGTGAGAAGCTTTCTTAATTTTCCAAGTATACGTCTATTTTGGGTAGGCTTGTCTGTGCAGCTTTTTCATATGCACTTATGCATGCTAAAATAGCTATAGAAGCAAACTTACAATGTAGTTAGATTAATTCAAGTAAGGTTTGTGACAAAACTTCGTTTTTATTACAGGAGTATGTCCCACATGTATGACAAGCAAACTTCAAATGACCATATTAGCTAGCATTGAAGCATACATTCACACCTGTATGTTTTGGAGGTGTTTGAAGTGAAAGTATTAGCTCATCTAACGCAATCTGAACTAATCTCCGTAGCTTTGCATGCCTTTTCCCTTTCTGATCTTGATTCTTGATTCCAAACACTCTTCATTTCTAAAGTGCTGCCACTAGTTACAAAGTAAATTTCTGTTTGTTTTAGTAAGCCAACTGAATCTAAACTGAGGTTTTTAAAGTTCATATGACAAATGGTAAACACCAGCTACAGGTTTCAGGTTCATACTCTGTCCAGGTTCTGAGTACACGCTAAATTGGGTACATGCTGTCCTGTGCAGCCATATTGCTCCTGAAGAAAAGCCTCAATATATCCTCAAGGGAGATGTTGGATACTCCTGTGGCATGGATAGCTGAGGAATTAGAATTGCAAGGGTACCTCGGGATGCATGTGTCCCACAGTATGAATTTACCTCATCTAATAGCATGTCCATCGATCCTTATTGGTTTATAATTCTGTTTATATTCAGAAACTGGAGAGAAAACAGAAGTATTTGCTTCAAGTACAATTTTAGAACACGCCCAATCAATTTAGATGCTAAAATCCACTTGTAAGAGTGATTTAGGCACCTAATGCTAAATGCTAATGCTTATACTGTATGTGCGATGGCATATCCTGCAGATCTGAGCAGAACTCAGATTTAAACAGAATTTAGTTTGTAGGCCTTTGGAAGGGGAGGGAGTAAAGGGCTGAGTCTCTGGTTCTGATCTGATTATACATTTTACAGTCAAGGTGATAGATATAACTGGATCTAGTCTTTGGGCTACCATAATGAAGCAACAAGCCTTGTGTAAAACGCATAAACCACCAAGCTAAGGAATCGCAGCTCTTCTGTGGTCTCTTTGAAATTGTGCATTCCTGTCTGCACAATGGCCAAGGGTCTTGGAAAAGATGACTTTGAAAAATCCACTGCAAGTTCCAAGTCTTTTCCCCACTGAAAACAAAGTTGTAATTGGAGTCACTGGGGTTACATAAGGGGTGATTTCAGCCTGTTCTCATACAGATAAGCATTTTTGCACCTTGTATGACCTTGATTGTCTGACAGCTGAACAGATATTGCAGTAAGATTCTGTTCATTTGAAACAATTCTGTACAGATGTTTTCATAGGATAAGAAAGCTGATCAGAAGGCACTTGAAATCCAGGAAAAGATAAATATAATATATGAAATAAACAAGTGCAACTGACGGTACTTGGACCTTTAATTGATGTATTGTGCTGACAGCAATGCTGAACATTTAAATGTTTTGCTCAAGACTGTGGAAACTTTAACCCCTGGGAAGTTTAGTCATGGGAATTACTGCACAGGTTTTCTCATAGTAATTTTTGTTTCAAAACAATATTAAAAATGAGTGAAGTAATTAAAAATAAATAGCATCCGGCCAACAGCGTTGCCTAGATTTTGATCTTTAGGTTCAAGCAAGCCGAGATAGTGTTTACAAAAGCTTTTGTCATTTCTGGTCTGGTCTCTGAAGGAAATGAGATCATCGTTTGTCTCCTTCTCCTCCTCTGTTTCTGTCTGTCAACTCCCACCTCTATATGACACTGTTTAAATCTATTGGCCAAACGGACTACTTTGACAGAGGTAGAAGGGGTCCAAATATATGTAACAAAAATTACCGTGAAAATAAAAAAAAAACACGGTAAAGACAGACTTCCTTCATTTGCTTGGTGATTAGCTCAATCTTAATAAAATAGTACAGAACTTAAAGCGGGAAACATCACCTGGAATGTTCGAAGCATGGAATAAGCTTCAAGTGGAGCTTGTGCTCTATCAGGTACCGATACAAGCTAAGTACAAGATACCAGACTTCAACAATTCTACTGTTTATGGTACTAGTTATTATATTTCTGGTTACTACAGAGGTAGGAAATTCCTTTCTATGACTTTTTATTCATTTTCATTTAACCTTCTTGTCCACTATTGGGAAAGTGAGATGAAATATTCCCTTCTACTGCTGTAAAGTCTTACTTCTCTATAAAATCCTTTCTTCTGTACCAAGCATTGTATCCTAGTCCTCAAAGTTTGCTTCACAATTTTCTTGAGCCATCCCTTGGTCTTTCTTTCTCTGAGTGTTAATTAAATATGCTATCCATGGAAAAGTTCTAGACGCACACTGCTGTTTCGAATGTCTCGTCATTTCTCTGTGGTGTCAACAACTGGAACCATGACTTTTGAAACAGTTTGTCCTTTCTTGAGAATTTAGTTTTCTTCAATCTTTATTTAAGACTGAAAGCTTCCCAGGACATGGCCCATCTTCTTTTTATACATTCTCAGGCCCACAAGGCTCTCAGCAAAGAACAAATATTAATATTAAACACCAATATACAAGAAGGGCTGTAAATGTAGTGCATGAGAGATTTGTTGAATCTTAATGACATAAATTTGGCTCTTTACAAGGCTATTTGTCTTCAAGCTGTAATATATGCAACCATACACACTATGGCTTCAAGAAAAATAATATTGTGTGTATATATATAATATATATATGAAAATATGCGTTGTCTAGAAAAACAGAATTTATTTATGTGTACAGAAATCCCATCTGTTAAGTAAGTTCCAAAATTAACAGTACAAACAAATAGCTGCATAGATAGATACCTGTTTACTGAAGGGAAAAGAAAAAAAAAAAAAACACATCTTGATCCAAATGCCAAGTTCTCTGTGAATAAAATGGATTTTTTTCTTCTTCTCTAATTTTGCTTGAGGTCTCAATTTTAGCTCTGAACTGCTCTCTATTTCTCGTATTGTCATGGATTTTAAGACTGGTGACTGTAAGGAATGAGGGAGAAAGATTAGGTAAAGGACCGCTCACACCTTTTTTTATTTTTCCAAGGTCTAACACAAGAAAAACTATAACTACTGTAGTGATGGCATCACAATTTTTCTTTTTGTTGGGGGATGGGGGATATGGGGTGTGGAGAGGAGTGTTTATACATACTGATTTCTGCCATTTCCTCCTCCATCAGATCTCCAAAAACTCCAACAGAGACCAGTCAGTCAGCCAGCAACAACACTCTCAGAGTTAGGCTGAGCACAATATTACCCAAACAAACAAAACCTCAGCTTAGTCTGCTCAAAAAAAATAATTCTTCTCTGACCCCTGTTGTGCAGACAATGCAGCTGTCCAAAAGATACAGCATTTTGCATTTCTACAGAATCATTCAACAAAAACAATTCAAAGTACTTCACAAACAACAAAATTAAGCTCATTCTATGTCACAAAAACCTTTCTTGGGGAAACTGAGGCAAGGGAGTCTAATCACAGTTTCTCAATATTCAGCCTTTCGTTCCATGTAAGGGAAATAGAGTTTCTTTCTGCTTCTTTATTTTACTGCAAGATTGTTTTGCTATCTGTTCTCAGTTATCATTTATTCTGTAAATCCTGTGGGATTCAGACCTCAAATTTTACTAGTTCTTCCTATATCTTACATTTTCACAGGAAAAGCTCCACTGAATTCCTCTTGCTATTCTAGTCAGCGGAATATTTTCATTGGTTTATGTAAGGTTAGGAGGTTTTATATTTATTTATGAAGTTTTTCTCCTTCTCTACCTGTCAATGCGTGCCACTCAGAAGTCTAAATAATAAAGCATATTATACAATCAGGAAAGCTACAAATGATGTAAAACTGCATTTAAAGCAAATCCTTACTACTAACTTGTGATGTGTATATAAAAATACACAGAAATGGTTTTGTAACTTTCTCCCAGGTCTGTTTTCCTCACTTCTGTTTAGAAATAGCTAAAAGATCTTTTGAAGCTTAAGAGACATTGGCTGAGATTCTGGCCCCACTGTCATCAAACCTCATTGAAGTAAATGGGACCTTTCTTAAATTTTGAAAAGGATGTTATTCAACATGTTTTCCAGCTGAAGTGAAGGAGGAAACAAATATTTGTCTGCCAAAAAAAAAAAGCCTTTTGCTTGAACATTTCTAATTAGTTATGAAAATTAGTTTTGTGGGGCATATAGATGTTTATGTATATTTTTCTGCATATGATTACAGTATGGTAAATTTTGTATGGCATTCAAACATATTAGTGTATTCTGAATAAAAAACAGAGGTTATGTAAGCGGGAATGATGAAAAATAATTGAGACCAGTAGTATCAATATCAAAAGAGAAACTTTGCGATAAAAATGAAACTTCAGACATTTAACTGCTTGTCCATCACTAGTTATAGGCATTGTAACCATGAACTGAAAGGTACTTTATAGCACCTATTGTTTTAGACCAGTTAGCTTTAAGAAAAAACTATAAAAACAATTAGAGTTTCCTGGTCACGAGGCTTATTTCCTAATCCATTGTCTATAATTAGCCAGGAAATCACTTGGCATTAGTCACTGAAAAGGCCATAGGTAATTGTGCCAGCTTTATCACTTCCTGAACTAATGCTTGTAGAAGCGGACAAGAAAACAATAAAATTTTCAGTTAAGGTTCATTTACTATTTAAAAATAGAAAACTAACAAGATTTTAACAGTTGGCTGCTACCTCAGTCTTGAAATCAGCCATAAGAAGGGGCAATTTGCAACCAGAGATATTGACATGTACTATTTTGTTTAGAGCATTGTGTACAACTAACCACCTCTGAGTACCAACTTTGACAGCTTATTTTTTATTCCCAACTAATATGTTAGTATTATATTACATTACATTATTATATATATTAGTATTATATTCTAATATATTAGTAAAATTTTCATCACTAAACTTTGTGACAAAAGAAACAGACTATCAGATTACAGCTTCAAATATAATCCAAATATAATCAAATATCCATACTCATAAATAATAATTTTCCATTGTATGAAAAAAAAATGAAAATCTACTCTGATCTTTTCCAGATTTCAATATAGTTGAACTATAGACTCAGAACATTTTTTTATTATTACTATTAGCAGCATTTGAAAGTGAACATAAGTGATGAAGATTTATGACTGAATCTGGAATTTAAAATAACCAATAACCTTTTAGAAGCAAAGCAGCTACTTCTTTCGCCCTTTCTAGCTGACAATTCTGGGTATCTATCTAAAACTGGATTAAAGCAAAGAATAAACTTCTAAATGAAGGACACTTATTCAACATGGAATCACTCACTGAAAATTGCTCTTTGTTTTATCCAGGTTTTGTTTTCTACTCAGAATGCACATATACGTATGTTTATTCTTTGAGTGATTTATGCAACTGATAGGAATCTAGAAACTTTCCGAAGCAGTTCCTTGACAGATTCAGAAGAAAGAACCAATCTACTGTATGCATCAGGAAGTATGTACTGACAGTTTATGAAGCACAATTTATATGCAGTGCAAAGTGTATTGTATTTAGTTTATTTTTATAGGTATAAATATAGAGCTAAGTAACACCTGCATAGTTTTGGAATTAACATTTGAAGTGTGAAGTTAAGCACTTGAAATTCATTAGAAAGTACAAGAATTAGGCTGCCTTGATGATTTGTTTTCTTTTTTGTTGTCTAACGTCACTTCAATGAAAAACTTCCAACCATAGAGAAAATGTATTTTTATTTACCATTGCCAACAATTTGCTATTTTACTTCATCAGTTTTGTTTCTGCAGACTCTTGTTTCTCTATTGTACATTCTTTTGCAAGATGGTCTTTTATTCCAGAGACATGGACATGTCACTGATATTTGAGTTAAAGTTGTATCAGTTCTAGACATTAACAACAGGAATTTACAACATACTTTCAGTCAATGAATAACCAGACACATTTGTCAGCATGTAATAATAATTATGGCTTTAAAAAAAGACACAGCAGCATTAAAATGCTTGTGCTTAGCATTTAACCGTTATTAGCTTTTGGGCAAGTGTCTAGTATCACTCATTGATTAAAGAATGATATATCTACATAATTCCATTATTTCCAACAGGGAAAAACTGCCCCAGATAGGGGCTCTCTTCTGTCTGTGCCTTACAGAATTGGCATAGGTTTCCCACCAACTCTAAGGACTTGTAGATAACTTCACACTTTGAAAACACTCAACTTTCAGAAAAACAGATCTTATTCTTGGTCCTGAATAAGAAGTTTTCACTTCCTCCTTGTTCACAAAGATACATAGTATTTTCCTTTGATGAACATTAACAATTTTAACACTGATGAGCACAGAGTGGGCAGGAGAAACATAGTACCTTTGGTTCTGCTGTTGAGGGTTTTTTATTTTAACTCCTCTGAAAAGACTTTCCAGTTTCCGTAATTCCATTCTAGAGGAACTGTGTAATAATGGAAACTGAAGTCTATAAATCAATTCTAGGCTAAGGGATTACAGTGAACCTAGGAGTTTTTTCCTTTAAATCCTGAAAAAGTCATACTCCTACTTGGAGTTAAGATAGACTGTTCATCAGATGCACTGTGTCTGTTGCTATGCAAGTTTGCAAATTTTTTGAAGATTTTTGCTTTGAGAAACTAATCTCTGTTTATACCTGTGACTCAAAAGTTTGGGTAATGTTCAGTGCATCTACAAGGAAATTAGATTAAAACTGCTGCCAGCTTGTTTGAAAGGTACAGCTGAAGGTTTTTTATAGCTCTAATAATTATATTTTAATATGGAACATATGTACAAATGATCTAAAGTAGTGTCTAAAATTCTTTGTGCTCTTGTTTTCTGTTTTACATTTGTCATAGCTGTATTAACTAATTGGTGAAAAAGTAAGACACTGGTATTGCTATGACTTGCTTCTGTTGTTAGTACAGTCTTAGGCTCCAGATGCAGGGATTTATGAATTTACAAATAGTGTGAAGATTTGTGAGTAATTTTTACCAATCTTCCTATGTAATTAATAAAACTGGAGAAAATGCTTCTTTCTTCCTTTTTAAAATTATCTAGAAGCAGCAAATTGGATTAAGGATGAAAGAAGGATGATGGAGTCACAGTGTGGTGATGAAGGAGCTGCTGATGCTGGAAAAATCACACAAATGGTCATTCTTCTATTCCAGTAAGGTGGTGGGGAGGGAAGACACAGGCAAGAGAAGGATACGGTGTCTTTTACTTCTTCCTAATCACCTTCTTGACCCAAAACTCTTTCTTCTGCTCTCTTATTTCAGGTCAAGGCCCCTAATTAGCTGATAACCATGCTGTGTTGGCTTTCCAAAGCCGGCTGGAAGATAAGAGTAAGAGGCTGGGAAATAAACAGAGACCTTTTCAATTTGGTCTAAGGTGAGAGTCAAATGCAGCAAGTCTTTATACTGCAAGCTTATTCAACTCCAGACCAAAGCAAATTATTGTTTATTGAAGTTCAATATTTCTTTCATCTCTAACTCAAAATGCAAATGTATACTAGTATACTTTATACACAACATACTTTGAGAAGCAAATCTGATCCCTTGGTTTCAGTAAGTAGCAACTTAGCCCATGGTAATTACACAAAATATTGTGCAGGGCTCCCTCTCTGTAGAGGAAAGTGGTTTATAGAGTGAGTAAAGGAGGAAGAGAATACAGTTTGTGACAGTTACCACCATTCTCTGGATATTCTTAAATGAATACTTGAAGAGTTGTACAGGAGCATAAGTTCTGAAAATACAGAAGCATAAAATAGTCTTCCAGATGCATTAAAGAAAATTATAAAGGAAAACCACTGTTCCTTGATAAGCTGACTGAAATAATTTCAGTTTAACACTGGAGAACAAAAGCTGAAAGCAAATGTTGCAGCCATAGGGGTTCTGCCAAAATAAAGCTGCCACATATGTTAAAAGTAATCTTCAATATAAGGGAAAGTAATTTTTCATACTTCTGTGAAATTATGGCTCAGTGTTTTATTGCAAGGCATTTCTCAGTTGAAGGTGCAGAGAAAAATCTTCCAGGTTAATGTTGCAGGCTGTCTACTGATGCTCAGAGTCCATCTTGCTGACCATATTTGTTTACTGTGATTCACTCAAACTAAAAGACAGAATGTGGTTGAACTTTAAAATGATACAACAAAAAGAAAAGGTATGAATTTATGTCCATTTTAATTTTTTTCTTTACAACTTGAAATCATTTATATGCTTTAAAAGGGGGGCAAAAATTATTTTTGTAATATAAATTAAAGCTTATGAAAATATGTTGAAGTGAATACACTGGTTAACAAGTTTTCTGAGCGTGACCAGCTCATGGACCTGCATGTGTTTTCTTTGTATTAATCTGCTTTTTTGTCTTGGCTCTGTAAGTAAGGAATAAGCCCTAGGAGGGAACTTCAGTATTTGATCATCAGGGTCATCACATTACACCATGAACAGTGATTCTATTCTTGCAGCCATAATCCTGTGCTTCATTTGATGTGTTAAGACCACCTAACACTTGTACACTTCAACAGCTGAAAGCACTCAGCACTTCAATCCTCTCTCTTCTTTCCAGGTAAGACTTTTAAGATTTCAATTCATTGTTTTCCATTATTCTCCTTTCTGAACAAAGAGTATTCTTGGTTTTGTGGCTGTCTAACCATCACCAGCCATATTTCCAAGCTACTGAAACTGCTGTGTGTGTGGACGCTTTGCATTGTCCAGAGTTCTCAAAGAATTCATGATTTGTATGGAAATGTATAGAAATTAATCATAATCTTCATAGTTGGACTTTTTCATAAAACCCAAATAATTAAAATTAATAATTAAGCCACGTGATAATTCTGGATATTTTTTTTTCTTTAATAGTTATCTTGGGGATACACACAATGAATGATAGAATAAAATTTTGTAAACTACTTTGAAATAAATGTTTATAAAAATGAGTCACCAACGCTGCAGTCCTTGGAGAGCAACTCAAATATATCTGTTGTTCCATTAAACTTCATTGCACTTACATGAAATAAAAAGCAGGCACACCTTGGGTTCAAACATTTCACACATTCCAACTAATCATGCGCTTCTTCATTTCTCACATGGGTTCATCAAGAATCAAATTCTTTTCTTCTACTCCCCGCTCACTTCTCAGTTTTATCAGAAGCTAATTAGGATGATCACAACAGGAAAAGACATGAATTTCCAAAGTGACCTTTTTTTCCATCTTCTTTTATGAGGGGCTTCAGCTTTCTATCAGATCAATTAGTTAATTGGGCATCACTCCCCTAACACATCTCACTTACAAAAAAGCCCTCACCTTAAATAAACAGTCACACTCCTTTTTAGATTGAAGGCTGGAAGCTTATTATAATTGGGGTCTGCTGCTGTTTCTTTGAGCACTCTCTTATCTGGGGATCGAGCTGCATGTAATGCAATCTTCCTCCACATGAACAAGAATGTTATCAAAATAAACCTTTTCTGCTGTCTCTCTCCTTCCCTGCTTTCCCTGCCATAACGCTAACAGNTGGCAGGGTTTAAAAAAAAAAAAAAAAAAAAAAAAAAAAAAAAAAAAAAAAGAGAAAAGCCCTCAATTAGGCTGAGCAAGATTGAAAGGGAATTTTATATTCATATGGTATTTTAACTTCAGTGTTGTTACTGAATCCTGCATTCAATTAAATTGCAGTTGTACTGTTAATGACCCCCTACATAAATATACAATAACATACTAGCAGTGAAGTATAAGGTGGTTATCAAGAGGTCACATTGTTTAAAAAAACAGATAGGATGTAGCTGAGGGTCTTTTAGAACTGTTCTACCATCTACTTTTACATGCTTTTTCAGATATATTTTAACTTAATCTTCTCCTTTAGTATCCTATTTCTTGGTTAGACAAGACTCCTAGCGACAAAGTCATCTAAAAGAAAATAAGGGCTGAATAACTAAATATCCCATGGTTTTATGTTGGAGCATTAGTGCAGCTGTGATATATATACTTTATTTATTTAGAGACAGTACACATTTCCATATACACTGTTATACATATTTTCTTTTTCTGTGTCCATGGTCTTAGGTCTGTTATGCAGGACTACTCTATAAGTTGTGAAAATGGCATTTTTCTAAATGTGAACAAGCCAAATACATGACATTATTGTGAAGCACAAGCATTGCACAGGAGAGTGCCATTCCTCACCATGACAACGGGGTTGCTACCAGAAGTCTCCTAGGTCTGGAGTTGACTTTTAAGATTGAAAGGTAATAGACACCTCAAGAACAGCTGTTCTGAGGGGGAAAAAACAGCTCCTGTAAAAGGTATCTTAAAACTATGACAAACATTATAAATGAACTCTAGTTGTTTATTGTAGTCGTCTGCTTTAAAATTACTATCAAGATTAATATCTCAGAGTAAGAGGCCTATGAAACACAAAATGAGGATTTTCGAATGCTTAGGCAGTCATTCCCAAGCTTTTTTATAGGAATGATTGAAAATATACATCCAGGAATCTTTTCACTCATCACTGAAACAGAGCTATGTCCAAAATCAAATGTGGCAGCTGTTTAGCAGTACATGACAACACTAAACAAATGTTTAGACAAGGGGAATGAAAAATATGACACGAAAAATCATACTTCAGTAGGATTTATTTACAGAAAGCAATGCAGGAAGAATTGTTTCTAAATGTTTATCATGTTTTCCAGACATAGGCTTTGGTTCCTAAAATATACCAGCATTCCAGTGATTATTAATATGATGGACTTCAATGTTTTGGTATATTAATGTTAATAAAACTACATCCTTCACTTACCAATACCATACAGAGAAAGTTTTCTGAACCAAATATATCCTATGTGCAAGGATTGTTTCCAAAGGTTTTACACCAGTGATGAATGTTTTCCACTGCGTTCAGTATATCAGGTTTTTCATCCCGCTCACCTTCTGTTTTGCCATTGATTTGAACAGAGGGTAAGCAAAAGTTGCTGTAGTGGTCTGCAGCTGTATCAGCAATTACATTTGTGGGCAACACAGACTATACCTTTGGTATGTCAAAAAGCATGGACTTAAGAAGGAATTGGAACACAATTTTGCTCGTTATCGTATTTCTCATTGTAGCTCCCAAGGAATGAAAAAAGAAAAGGGGGAGGAAAATAACTAAATTTCCTGCTTTAGGGTGTAAAAAGATCTGTAGTCAGGATCAGGAAGGCACATTGCTGATGTTTTTGAACAGACAAGGTAGTTTATAAGTAGGCAGTGTTTGTAGGGGAGGGCGTCAGTTGTGGGCTGATGATACCTTAATTGGATATAGTTAGGCCTAGGTCTCTTCAATAATTCAAGATGTTTACTTAATTGCCAATAAAGTACACAGAGTGTGAAGACATCAATACTGTATTGCAAGAAAGACAGCAGGAGAGTGAAAATGCATTTAAGTAAGTAAAGCCTAAAGCAGTGCAGGATGAAGGTTTTAATATAATCAAGAAGACAGAAGTAGAAACCCTAGAGAAGGAATTTGTGTGAGTGAAGCTCAACATAACACTGCTCTCTTCATGTTTAGTCATGTGTGTCTTTCATTTACTTTTGACAAAGTGAGAAGGTAGGAACAAAGTCAAGATACAGGTGTCGACATTCATTTTTGACAAAAGCAAACACAAGCAAATGGTAACAATATTTATGCAGTGGAATCAGTCAATAACAAGTAATTTTAATTAAGATTTTAAGTATTTTAGTTGTGTGATGACGTATGATGTAATGTTCAAGCAGCTAGAGAAAAGCATTAGGGAGGAAATGGAACAGAAAGCAAAAAGATGGTTTTAGTTACCTGTATGACAAGTAATAGTCAGTCTTGGCTAATCTTTTCCCTAAAACTCAAAGGACAGCCCTGGTGGACGTAACCAGCTTTAGTTTACTGATGTCCCTGATAGTGGCGTGTTAAAAATGAAAGAGCAAGCTTCTAAATCACTTTTCAAAAGAGATTAAGGAACGGTCAGATTCTGCAAGCGTTAGTTCTGCTGATGCACACTTAACAGCTGTAAGTTCTATTGTCATGTTGGCCTTAAATAGGATTTCTTGCACGGGTTATGCCTAGTCCATTATACTGTGCCCTGACTGAAGCCTTTCTAAGTAACAAAGAATGATCTCTTAGGTCTAAGAACAGCTGTTTCCTATTGTAAGAAGAAAGCCAGAATTGCAGACTGGTTTGAAATCAAGAAAATCATGGAAGTTTCCTCAGTGACCTCACTAGACTTTTTCACCAAGGTGCTTTAGAAAAAGTCTACCTTATTTCAAATGAGTCTACTTTTTGGTACGATGCCAAGCTGAACATTAGCATTGTGGATTTTCAATTTGAACTGCTTCACAGCATTTGGATATTTTGGGATGTGTCAGTTTGGCTGAAGTCCAAATCTGTTCTACAAAGATTTTTATTTTACCATATCAAATGGCAGAGCTGTTTCTTT
The DNA here is from genome assembly GCA_013397275.1 of Burhinus bistriatus. Lineage (NCBI taxonomy): Eukaryota > Metazoa > Chordata > Aves > Charadriiformes > Burhinidae > Burhinus > Burhinus bistriatus. Next base: position 169,479 of record VYXH01000695.1, on the reverse strand, counting down.
TTTGCTGTTGCCTAGTTTGGGGCAGAAGCCAAGGAATGTGTGGGCAGGCTAAGGCTCTAGAGTAAAGAGGGACTGACCACCCTACATGCATAGTTTTCTGACAAACTGAGCACAGGTGGTACCATTTGCAGCCTGCAGTAAAGGCAGCACAGCTTTCAGACAGGCTGAAAAAGTGTCAGGAAGATCATTTTCACAGAGTTGGAAAAAATTTTAAGAACAATTTTAACCACAGGTTCAAGAACTGGCTGTGATCTCAACAGCCGTTCAGCTGAATCAAATTGCCTTGAACTCTAACAAATATCTTGCAAAGAGCAACAACTGAGGACCGTTCTCAGTGGGTGCCCGTTTTGAATACTCGCTTTTCAGCAACCAGAAGATTATTTTGTTGTGCGCTTACACTCTAAACACATTTGTGTTGCTAACCTATTACCCTGTTGAGATGCTGGATGACTGCTTTATAGCAGATGTGGACATTTACTTTCGTTTGCAAAAATAGTCAATAACAGCCTCAGTAATGGGCCCTTTAAAAACCAAATATGGCATAAAACACTGTCCCCAATGTACAATAAAAAAATAAAATAAAACACTTGAAGATGCAAACTGCTGCAAATAGCTTCTCTAAGAAGTTGAATGACTTGGTCTAACACTTCTAATTTCCTGTAGGCCTGCCTAAATAAAGGAAGAAAAAAATGCTAAAGCTCAGTTATCATTACAGAAAAAGATAATGAGTTCTCCTTGCACTTATAAATTAAGACACTTTGTTTTTATACTTCTGGAGTCAGAATTCCTTGTGGAAAGAATTGTATTGTTGAGGGTTAGTCATTCATTACCCGATAGATAAGAAAACCTTACCATGTCAGGAAAATGCTTTGGTATGAGACATATGTACAAAACCAACTATGTCTTATGTCTTACTGACGTATCATTTGCTATCCACTGGGTTTAATTTTGAAGGTCATTGGTTTTGTACAAGGGAAAAAGATTGCGCTTTTCTTGCGTCTAGCTCTAAAATTTGTGTATAACTTTTCCTGAAAGTCTGAGCAATTATTTCAAGAAACCGAAGAAATGTATTTAAGTGTTTGAGTACTTGATCTTGTTTCCAATGATATTTTCTGATCTTCAGCAGTAAACATAACACAAACATTAGCACTCAAACAGAAAATTTTCAAAGATCTTCATAACTAACAGAAGTGCAGTCCTCTTTTATTGTAAGTGGAAACTGACACAAATTGACAATGCTTTAGCTGTAAGTTTGACTAAACTTGGCTCTCAGCCTTAACTACAAGACTATTTTTGACCCAATAGAGCAGTAAAAGCCAGTACTGAGCACACAGGGAATCCTGTTAGAGAACAGGAATTTTATAAATCACCAAGATAAATGCATAGAATTATATGATGAAATGTAAGGTTCACTGTGTCAATTTTATTGCCCGAAAGCATTGATAGAAAAAAGAAATAGAAGTCTTTACTGTGTTTGTGGTGGTTTGCGAATGCATGGATGCTCTTGGGTAAATCTTGTTTCTAGAAGGCATGACATTCTGAAAAAGCTGTCTATAAGCTTATCATTCTTGCATTAAAACTGACTCCTAAATTTACTGATTGCAGTTTCCCAAATATGTCCAAGAGGGGTGGAAATTAGAACATTTTTTCAGTCCATCATGCAAATCTATCTATATTATATACTGTGCATATACATACACACATAGTGTGTGTATATATATATATACTATGCGTTGATAAAGTAATCTTTTTTCTGTGAAAAATTGTGCAATCAGTGTTTGGGGAGGAAAGCGTAATCAAATTGCAGAATCACAAAGTCCTGGTAGAAAACCCTTTGCCTTACGGTGATGATATTTACATCTTATAAACACAGTCACTGACTTGTAGCTCCTGTCACGGATCCTTAATGTTGTCTTGCTGCTCATCCTGTCACACATGCATGCCTGCCTTTGAACTCTGCTCCTGGATGGTTGAGCTCCCTCCTGGAATTTATGCTGTTTGGTTTGGGCCTTTCATGAAAGAGAAAAAGGGTGACATATTCTCAGTCAAGCATAACATGAAAATTTAAGCTGGAAGTAAGTTGGTTTCACTTATGCCTTTCTCCCCAGTGAGATGGCAAAACCACCACATCTTCTGTTCCATTTTCTATAGCATTGGGGCATGTGTACTGACATACACAAATTTTAAAAGCATAGCTCTTTATTGGATCCAATTGATTTTCCATCTCAATAGACTATACTGAGCTGCCATTTGACCAGTGTCTAAGTAAGAGAGTGAGCAGGTGAAGGGAAGTATAGAAAGAACAGCACTGGTCAACCAGACTAATATACAGAGAACATTTTTAAGAGCATAAAAACATAAACAGCCTTTCCATCAGTGACTGCATAATTTATGAACATTATCCTGTCAGACTAGGCACTGTTTCCATCTGTTTTTCTGTCAAATTCTCCTGAAACCTGCTCATATTATATTTGATTGTGAAAACAGTAGTACTGAATAAAGTTTACCACAGTGGCAGGGATGTGTTTGTACACTCACACACAGATAACAAGAGTTATCACTAGACAGGTACAAGACACAATTGTACCTGTGCCTGATTGGTTTCTCTGTCCTTGTTTTGAACCTCCTCACATTTTTTCTTTTGAATTGCTTTAGGCCTTGTAAATGTTGTTTTAGCAAATTAAGGCATTTCACCAAATGATTTTCACAAGCTTAACATGTTTTAATTCAGTCTTCAACCTTCTTTGTCACATGACAGTTCAGTAAACTCTCCCCTGAGTTTATAACAGCCTGATTTCCAAACCTTTTATTTGCAAGTCACAAAGAACAGACCTGAATATCTACTTTGTTCTAGGCATTTCTATAAATCAAGGCAGTCCCATCCAGCTGGGTTATTTCAGCAAATTTGAATTTCAAAAATCAGTAAAATTTGCCACATTGCAAACATGGAGGATAGCCTTCCCTCTACATCTTCAGAAGGTATTTTCAGCGATAACAGACAATAACACAACCTCTATACCGAGGCACCAATAAGCTCAATTCATACCAGCCACCTCTGGGATGAAAATCTAGTCCAGGATCCATGCCCCGTTCAGTTCTTAGTTTTTCAGAGTAGACTCGTTAAGTTATGAGCTATGGATTAGTGCTGTGAGAACTGGGACAGGGAAAGAGAACTGTATTGTCAGCTACTGCAGAAGCATCAGGAGATTTGCTCATGGCACAGGGAGTGAGATATAGGTGTACTATATTTTAGTCAGAGAATCCTCTTGAAAATCACAAAAGCCATCAGTTCAAATGGGGCAATATGCAGGTTAGAGTTTTCCTGGCCTAGAATATAAAGGCCTATGTCTCTTGCTTTTATACCTTTTTGCTGGAACCATTTGTTTTTATCCTCTGACATCTTGCAGTCTGGTCATACACTTGAGATGGATCTGTCTTCATCCTTTTCTTAAGTGAACATGCTAAAAAGATCAAAATAACTTCAAATATCTAAACTAGGTTTTATTTGGATACAAAGAAGGTGAGGATATGCAGTCATAGTGTGTTCAGCATATATATAAAAAAATATATATAAAAAAAATTTTGAAAAACAATGATGCCCTGTGTCCTTTCCTACAGGTCATAGTACATTTAGTACACATCACTGTGTTTCTTTATTGCAATATGATCTACTGTTGTCATTGACTCCAGTCAACATCTGAACATTCGGACTTTCTCACTCACTCCCCTCTCCCACAGGACAAGGAGAAAATAGAAGGAAGACGGGAAGACTTGTGGATTGAGATAAAGACAGTTTAATAGGTGAAGTAAAAGCTGTGCCTGCAAGTAAAGAAAAGAAGGAATTTATTCACTACTTCCTGTCAGCAGGCAGATGTTTAGCTGCTACCAGGAAAGCGGGATCTCAGCATGTGTAACAGTGGCTTGGAAAGATAAACGCCATGATCACAAAGGCAATTGCTGCTAAGGCAATGCCAAAAAAGAGAAACCAGAAATCCTCCCAGCCAGAGGTCACTCTGGAGATCTGATTTCCAACATAAACACCTCTTATCCTGATGCAAAAAATGGCTAACTTTAGCAAAATCAAGGACTACACCTTATTGCTGTTCCCTTTTACTTCTGGCTTCCCGCGTAAGTGGATGGCTGGATTGAGAGTTAATTAGCAACGATAACCTGTAGTCAGTTCAGTTCAGCCTTGTGAAAGACCTATAACTTTTGTCTGGTCTGATGCAATAAATGTTCAGCTGGAGTGGAGAAAGCAGTGTTGCATTGTTTGCCTTCTCACACCTTTGCTAAAAGTTGATTTACTGCATTGCACTGAACAAGGGCTTCACACACTTTAGAAGTATTTTATATGGAACTATAATTATCATTTGTGATTAATTCTACCTACACCTGAAAGCTGCGTGAGCTTCTAACAAAAGTTATGTTTTAAGCAACTATATCACATGTACTTACTCGTAATTTGACAAGTGTTAAGACTGAGGGTGGAAAAAAGGGTTAGGAAGAAGAAATGTAGCCTAAGCTCTCTGCTATTAGAAGGGTGGCTGAAGAGACTGTATGGGAGTAATAAGAACAATTTCTCTTCTGACAGGTGATCCTGATGAGTACCAAATACTTGCAAATCCAGTTATTTGCAAATCTTTGACTTGTCAAGAGCTAATTTTTGTTATCCTAGTAAAAGCAGTAACACCGTTGTATTCAATGTACTGCAGGTCCTCAGCTGGTCCTCCCAACACACATGGGGAAAGGAAGAGAAGAAATTTTGAAAGAATACACATGTAATTTATCTCCATATTCCCTTTTTTATGCAAGACATGTAAAAGAGGGGAAATGTGTAGTCTCTTAATTTGCAATGGGTACAAGAGTTTCTGAAAGAAATTACACTATTCTGGCTGTGACACTTACTAAGATATTCTAATTTGCAGAATTTGACCTCTAGGGACTCCAGAGCTGAGAAAGCATGAACTGTAATTGATACTGTTCTGCCACCCCACTGCACGGACTGCTGTGGCAGTGGGAAGCATAGCTATACTATTTCTGACTTTTGTTTTGCCAATACAACCTCTTGACCACATAAAAATAACTCATTCTAGCATTTGTTAGCAAATCCCCTTCAAAATATTGCTGAAAACCTTATAGAGTACATTTAAGCTGTCTTAAAATTTCTCTACCACTTCCAAAAGTTGCAGCACATCCTCTTATTTTAGTTTTGTTTGGCTTTCAGGAAGAACACAGCTTCTGTGAATGCTTTGAACATTGGGTATTCAATTACTCAAAGCTGGATGTATCTACTAAATTAATGGCAAACTATTCTGTGGCCTGCTTCTAAATAGTGAAAAACACTCCTACTGTGGAAGACATTTCAGCTGTAAGACCAGCTTGCATAAGTAAAAATAGCAAAAAAGAAATTCTCACATACTGTAAATATTCATTTATTGAAATGGTCTTTAAACAAGTTCGTAACAGATGCACTATGATTAATTATTCTATGTCACAGTGGACTAAATCCTTAAATCTTTCATAAGGTCATGATCAGTTTAATCAGTTTATATTGCTAAAGACCTCAAAAGATCTTACTTTGTGGAATAATTTTGGAAAATGAAAATGACAGCATATGAACTATTCTGAAACAAAACGAGTCTATGTGGATGCAATAATTGTAAATTGTTGTCCTCTCATTACAAATTACAAATATATCCCATGCTACTGCAACATTTTAATAACAGTTATCATTTTGCCTACAGAAGGAAAAACCAAAGATTTATGCTAATGACAGCAATCATGTATGAAATAAATGTATGTACACAGTATGTAGTCTTTGGTTTCACTGGCATACATGTGAGGAAAGCAGTGGATTTAGTATGAACTCCCAGTGATGTACTACTCATCAGAAGTTTGACTACAGTTTTCAAAGCTGTTCAGCATATGTGTTTATTTTCCTAGTCATCCTGAGAAAATTCTGTCCATGGAAAATTATGGTTAAGAATAATTCACTAGGCATAATATACTCAATAGGTCTGATAAATGATTGATTCTACTGAGTATTTATGGATTGTGGTTTCTATCTGGGCCAATGCATGAGGGACCTTCAGAACAGTTGTAACTTGACTTAAGTTCCTAGACTGAATTACCTTGTCATCACACTACGACATGCAAGTTGGATCTTCTCCATGTGATGTGGTAAGTACGGGGCAAATCACAGGATAGATAAATTAGTCCCTGGCCTCTGTTTAACTTTTTTTTTCAGTTTGCATTTTTCTGGAAACCTGAGTTCTCTCTCTCCCATCATGCAGATGTTACTACATGGCCAAAACACACATAACCACCCTAACATATGAGGAGTTCATTCTAGTCATTTAACAGAAGAAGGTATGCTTGTTAGATCAAATATTCATATATCCATATGACTGAAGGTGTAACAAAGAGGGACCAATATGGTTGTAGAAAGTTCCATGTGTTAGAGATCATAGGATTTGTTCTGATCTCAAAAGTTCAGCAATACTACTTGCAGTTCAGGCAGAGAGAGAAAATAAAATATACATTTGCCAGTAGCCAACAAACACAGAGATGCACTTTGTAGGCTATTTAACATGACAGTTGTAGCCAGCAGATATTTCAGGTGAACAATGGCAGGACATTACTGTTTTACTATCAAAAGAATTATTTACTGCTCTAAGTACCTTGCTTTTCTGAGCAGAGCATTCAAATGTTGTTAAAGAACATAACAGTCCCTGTAGGCCTTATAAGAAAAGCATGTCATCCACCTTCAAAAATGTTTATCACTACTGAAAATTAACCTTAAATTCACTCCTTAAGTAACAAGTTGTATTTTATTAATTTATTTTTCACCTTGCAGGAAAATAAATGAAATGTTTCACAGCTCAACAGTGAATCCATGTCCATTTCCCCCCTCATCTCATTTTAGTTTTTAACCATAGCTAAAATAGTTACAGTCTTAATGTTTTCTATCCAGTTTTTTTAAAGCAAAATACAAGCCACAAAATTTTTGAGACAGGAAAATAAACTGTTTCTTGAGAAGCTATAAGTGATTTAATTTTCTGAAGACTAAAATCTCAAGGTAGAGCATGAAAATAAGAATGAATACTTTCTCATGTTGCTGCTGCTCAGTGCTCATTAGTCTTCAATGTCTTTTAAACTATAAATACTTTAAATAGAGTGCTTAAGAGAAGGACAAATCTTTGTTGAGTATCTAAACTGCTTTTTTGTGTTTGTTTCATTTTCTTCATGGAAAGGCCTTATCTATTCATTGTATCTGTCTTCACTACTTAAATGATTATTTCCTTATTCTTTTAGGTGAAAACGTTACTGTCTTGAAGGTATTTGTCTTCATTTCCAATCTACAGAACTAAAGTTAACATCTGTGTTTTACAGATGCAGAACCAAAGTGGAGATACTAATTGGCTTTCCAAGCTCACACGGACTTTGGGCAGAATTGCTCAAGTCCAAGACCAATGCTATACTGACCAGAGGTGTTCTGAGCTTTGTCAAAGCATGTAACCTAGGAGAGATGTCCCGCTATCAGCTGGACAGTAGATGAAAGGAAAAAGAAAAGCATGTCCAGGCTGGACAATGTGAGGCTGATAAATTCTGTATCATCAAAAATTTGAAACATTTAAGTCAATATTCTTATATTAGTCTTCAACTACACCGTAAGTTTGAAATCAATACAATGAGGAATGTATGTTGTGGTTCCCGTTGGACCAAACTACATTTATAAGCCTCGTGAAACTTTAACTGCTGAAATCTGTGTGAAGGCCTAGGCTGTGTGCAATAATTTGGAAGCTTGCAGTAATCCAACATTGAAAGTGTAGAGGAACAGATAAAGAAGATAAAGTGCTGTGACATATTGATCAGAGTGGCATTACAATGGTTTCAGTTTTTATAACATGGATTTCATGAAAGAAATATGAAAAATTAAAATAATGTGATGCTTTTAGAGTACAATTCCTTTTTATTAAAAAAAAAAGAAATGACCTTATAAAAAACTACTGCTTTTCCTCTGAAAAGAAGGGAAAAGCTCAGTTTAGATATATAAAGATGCAAAACACAATTACATAAGAAAGGGGATTAAAGAAAACACAGCCATAGCAAATGGCCACTGCTTTTCTACTGCTCATCCTCCAGAGCTCTGATAAGGCTAATAACAACAGCAGTTTTAAAGGTTCAAAGACACTTCTTCCTTAAATATGCTTATGATGCTGCATCCAAAGACCAAGCAACTCATCAGGGTAGCAGACAGTTGTTATTTCGAGGACTTCCCCTTAAATTGTAGAAAGCAATTTTATTTTGGATAAGGAAAAGTCTCAGCTGGAACTAAGAATGATTAAATCACAGTTCTATACCTAGTGTTAGGTCATGACCTGACTACTGGAGTGAAGGAATGACAAGAAGATCACGGGAGATCCCAAAGATGCAAATCATCCAAGAGCCACAGAAGTGAAAGGCTTGAAAACAGACTTTTTCTGCTACCCCTTCCACTACCTACCCTTGTCCTTTTGTTCTCAGTCACTGTGCACTACTAAATAAAGAGCTGTCTGAACTGGTTACTTCTTTAAACAGGGAATTTGTAAACCCTTTGCACAAACCTGAATACTTCATTTTTCCTTCCCTTACAGTCCACACCTTAATTATGTAGAAAAGCATGCAAGATTCAAAAACATAGCTTGGAATTATTCATGAATGCAAAATATAGCTGAAAAAGAAATTTCCTTGAGCAATTTTTGTGGTTTTCTTATAGACACCTCATCTTCCTTTTTCTCACACACAGATTTTTTTTTTTTTATTACAGACCCAATAAGACAAGGATAAACTGGATTCTACTATGGTTCTTTCATCATCAACAAAATAATCATTTGCATTATAACTGCAAGTACCTTATTATTCATGACCAATCAGAAACAATAAGAAACAACACTGACAATTTTCAAAACCTCAATTAATTTTCAAGGCTTACAATGTGGAGGGGGTGGGAAGTGTGTGTGTGGAACCCACTTGATTTGTCCCTAAAAAGCATGAGCAAAGTTGATAGCAAAAAGACAGAAAGAACCCCCACAGGGCCGTTTTATGAAGCATTTTTCCCTATTCTTTTGTGCTGTCAGTCTCTGGATTAGAGACAGAAATGAGCTTACTGCCCTCTACTAGAAGTACATAGCAGATCAAAGCTGAAATAAAGTTAACTTTTAATCGCAAGAAATGTAATTGCAAGCTGTATAGTCTTAGTAGGCATGACTTCTTATCAGATATTCTTCATGATTTGCAACACACATCACATGTAGATTCAAATATATGCATGTATAAACATTTCTTTGTCTTTGAAGGGAGAAATGTCTAACCCATTTTCTCTCTGGGATTTCCATTGACTGATGTGATACCTTTAGCAGGGGCAAAACTGGTCAACCTGAAAGATCCCTGCTGAACTCAGTCAACAGGCTGAACGTGACCTTGGCAGCTGTTTCTGCTTTCAAGGTCACTACAAGCCTGATAAACTGTTTTCCTTTCCATCCCTCATAGGATTAAACAGCAATATGGTCAAAAATAACTAACTTATATTTAAGTCTCAAGAGAAACTAAAAAACCAATAAATACAACCAATGGGGAGATATAAGGTGCAGAAAAAGGTCCATTCAGGGTCATATCCAAGGACTATGGCTTTTATTCTGCTGCAGTTTGCTACACTTCTTGCTGAAGGCAGACTGTTACGTTGCACATTTAGAATCTCTACACCACCCCCCCCTACCTTTCTTTTTGGCAGAACATGCTTCTTATAGGATTAAATGAATCAGATAGGAAGAAGGCATTATGTCTTTAATGTTCTGAACTAGAGATGTTCAGCCTGCAGCCTAGACACTATGAATTAAGACTGTGAGAAATAAAGGATTTATTCCTTTCTTCCATTACAAGTTTAGAAACCCCAGCCTGAGCATGATGGGAACATGAATAGATGTAAATAAATGTGTTTTTTCACCAGTCACTCGGGGCACAGTAAAGTTGGAGAGCAAAAAGTAGAAACTGTGACTCAAGTATATGTTTGTCACTACCTAGGGTTAGGCGATTGGGAATTATTTTGTTATGTAGCAGTGATTGGCAAGGAATCTCTGTGAATAAGTAAAGCAAATGTGCCATAGTTTCACTTTCTCCATAGCCATTTAGTCTTCTGTACTCCAGGGAAAAGAGTCACAGCACGTGAGTAGACTGAAATTCAGCACTACCACACAGAAGGGAATCCCTAGTAGTAATTTATGAGAGGTTTCTGCTTACTTTCACCACGTGTACAGTTCAAGTAGAGTCAAGCTGCTGAGGGAACATTTTCCAAAGATATACTTTTACCCTTGGATTTCAAAACAGCGTATGTGTTCACGGAAGTAAACACGGACACACTGGCTGTTCAGTGTATAACATGATTTAAATATATCCAAGCATTTCTCTATGAACCATTCCCTCATACTTTCAGCTGATAGGATATGGAGTATGTTCCAAGATGCATGGGCATTTGGATATCGTTTGGGTATTTTCTCTTCTCTCCTGGCCCAGTCTCCTTATGGAGAAATAAACAGAAGTGTCAAAAACCTTACAAAAGACCCGTTTTATTCAAATTGCCAGATTACTTTTGAAGGCTCAAATTTTCATTCTTCCTAACAGGATGGAAATGCTGACTTTACAGTTGCTTTGAACTGCCAGAATGGCCCTAAGCAGTCGTAGAAAGGCTAAGAATCTGGACCAGAAAGTTTGGAATGGCTCCAGAAAATCATCCCAAATTTCCTATGCTATACCAGCTCATGTTGCCAAAGGAATAACATCCGTTGTTTTGGTGCTGTGCAGCGCAGCTGTGTGACTATTCAAAAGTAAATTTGAAAACTGCAAAATCAGCAGGCTTCATTTGCATGCAGTTCTGGGTTCTCAAATAGGTCTAATTTAGCAAACACCCCACAGGAATAGGAAACACTATGAACATATTGAGATAATTGAGAAAATTCAGCAAAAAAATGCAGGGAGTTATTATGTACACTAATCATTATTTCTCTCACTTATTCCAATTTGTTTCGCCTGCTTTTGTTTAACTGTTCCTTTTTTCTTATATTTTTTCCCTCTACTCTATTAACCTATGAAACAAGGGCTTATGAGATACAATTAAAAAAGAACTTGTCAAATTTATTTTGATACAAGAATTATGTATTGCTATTGTATTTTGGTGGCATTTGCAATTACACATTAGAATAAAGCCTATAAGGATTATGAACCTTCCTATTTTAAAATGATTGTCACCTGCTGTTAGGAAGAATTTGTTCCCTCTATAGACGATACTATGTAGCACATTTAGGTGTATAAAAAGGATTTCATGCCTCTGTCTGAAACATTGGGTTAGGTATTTATTCATTCATTTATTCATCAATTCATTCTATTTCAGTAATACTTCAGGAGTTCAATCTCGGGAACTAGTGTGCTAGGCAATGAACAAATGAAATCCAAAAAGCCTTGATCTAGAATATTTACAATGAATGATGCAACTGTAGAATTAAATAGTCTCTTTCTATTCAGTGTCTAAACAGACAATTAACCTTTTCCCAGCATGGTAATACTTGAGACTTGCCTCAGGTCAGTGAAGTAACAGAAAGGAAAAAGATGAACTGCGATAATAAGATCAGCTTGCAAATTGATGGAATTCTTTTCACAGCTGCTTCTAAACTTTCCACAGCACCAATGAAAGAAATCTAGTCCCTACATAGACACCCAGTACTTGATTGTATGCTCTACTTAGCATTTCATGTTAAGCAATATAGTGCTTAAGTTTTTGAATTCAAAAACATCAGTTCTGGCACCTGATACTAGTGAAGACGTCTGTCCATTAAGTGGTCATGCAATACTATCAGTCACACATGCTCAAGCAATACCCACTCCAGTGTGGAAAAGAGGGTTGTTCTACATACTTGCATATAAAAATGCTCATTAGATTCTTTTTGCATCCTATTCATATTCAGAACTGATCTGATTAGCTATGACTTCTCACTCCTTGAGCGCACCCTATTGCCCTCTTCTGTTAGCTGGCATTGCAGCCCAAACCGACTCTGCATCTTCTCTGGAGGAGAGCCTAAGGGTTCATGTTACAAGGAAGTCCACATAACTAACCTCTTCCGGCCTCTATTTGCATATCATGCTTGGAGAGGTTGATGTAGAGACAGAATGAGTCACTGTTGTATGTGAAAGAAATTTCCTGAATTTCCTAAGCCCCTAGGATACCCTGGAATAATTATAATAGTCCCATTCTTGCAGTAATTTGCATATAGGACCTAAAAAACACCAAAAAATGTTCTCCTAGATTGGTTAAAAATTTGACCTCTTTATTTTTGCATAGCTATACCACAACATAGCTCAACATGCCCACGTGTCCTTTGTCTCCATGTTTCCCCTGTCTTTGCACACTATTTTTCTTCAGATAATACTGTCCTTCATTTCATGCCTTTCCAAGACCTTAATCAAAAACTACTGTTCTACATTTTAATAGATGGCTCTACAGCTTGCAAAAAAGTGCAACAGGTTAGCAACACGGAGATAATCAGTTAAGGGCTGGAGGGGGAGAAGAGATAGGAAAAAACGTGTTTCTTGCGGTCAGCAGAAAATCTTTTGGTATCTTATGGTCTTTCTTTTAAAGCCTCACTCTCCAATATTTGTATACAATATAGAAAGCAGAAAAAAGCAAATAAAAGACACTCATTCATGCATAAAATGCAAACAAAGAAAAAAAAAATCATTGCTGAGTACATGAGGTGGGGTTTGGGGGGAGGGGGGGGTGGGTTTTGTTTTGTCTTTTTTTCCTAGCTGAAAGCTGTTGCCTGGGTCCACTCCCAAAGAACTAAACATATAATTATATAACATGTAATTACTCAGCTTTCCTATTATATACAGCAGGGTCAGAAGTTCCCTGCATTTGCATGAAAGGACTAATGAAATGGGTCTCAACACCTGGTCCTTGCTTGAGGAAAATAAATTTATTGAATCAAATCCAAGGGTAAAAAAAAATAGCATCAGCATTTTGTATTCTCATTTTTTCCAACAATTTTGCTTTCTTCATAAAAATGAAAACAATGGAGTAGAATTAGGCTGGAAGTCTCAGGGGTCCTGCACCTCTTGATCTTCCTAAGGACAGGTAAGATGCCTAAAGGCAGAAAAGAATTAGAATTACTTTCCTAATTCTTCCAAGCCACCAACACAGCTGCAGCCTGGCGTATCCCATTATGGAAGGCCATTACAGGGGATGTCCAAAACAGAAAAATAGATGGCCTGTTCTTCAAATAAGACTATTTATATTCTAAACAAGTGTATTCGCCCTATCATCATCTAGACTTTTTTCACCAAATACTAGGTAAGACTCTGTCAGGAATTCTGGAACAAAAGCCAGACCTTTTAGATTCCTTTATCAAAAGGAATGTAAAAGTGTAAATTTCGAGTCCACTGGCATTAATAGAATTCTTAAGCTGTCTCAGTACGGTCATGTTTTCACCCAAGATCTTTCTAAACTCTAGTCAACCAGGTTTCACAAATTTTTATGAGGTTAAAAAAAAATTAAAATATCCTTTCATTGCTTAGAAAACACTGTGACATTTTCCTATGGATCAGCCAGTCATCATTCTATTCATGTGGAATGCCATCCATTGCTATTTTATTCATTGCCAACTTGGATCAGAAAAAATGCATCACCTAAAGGCAAAAAATCCTTTGTCCTTTTGTTGATCAGTAATACGAGTCAGCAAAGTGTTGAAACAGTGAACATTTGTCATATATCCCACAAATTCAAAGCCACGCATTGGAGACGGTAAAAAGCTGCTTCCAAATTTTCTGAAGATTTTAGCCATATTTATGCTGAATCCTTCAGAGTATAAAGCTAAAGTCTGGCAGCAATAGTGAAATTTGCAATGATTAGCAAGGTCCTTCGGGTGCTCAGAATGAAAATCAGAACATCAAGGAAAGAAACATTTAAATTAGCCAAAAAACAGCTGACAAAAGTCTAGCTGATATCTATTCTTTCTTTGAAATTTAGTTGCCTGCCTGCACCCTTGAGTTGGGTGATTCCATGTGAAACTAGAGTTTTCAGCAAGATTAGATTTTTAGGCTTTCTCTTTCATGCTTTACTTTTTTAAAAAAAGTAATGAAGGGAGGATTTTTGTAAACTGCTCTGCTACAGTTACATGAATTCTACCAAATAGGTAGTTTACTTGCCTAATTTTTTCATTCAGTCTGGGTCTTTATCATCCCCAGCTCAGAAATAATTGTCATAATACAAACAAATCTGGAAAATATAGATCTTCTCATGGGAGAAAAACTAAATAAAGTAAGCTTCCAATATGGCACGTATAGGCCAATTAGCTACAGTAAGAGACTACTGAGATGGCTAATGGAACTGCACTGATTTGTACCAGCTGAGATCTAGTTCAGTACATTGAGTCTGGTGATACCATGAGTCATTGCCCATAAGGGTTATTTCTTTGACCCTTAGGACTTTCAAGGTGCATGAACTCTTATTGTCAGCAACATCTGTTCCTGAAAGTGTGTCACTTAGACCTAAACCCCTGAGCCAAGTAACTGAGCCCCACAAGTCATGCAGCAATCTCAGGGCCCTTGTTTTATTAAAGATTCTTTCCAATAGTAGGTAACAAAAAACATGATCAAGCATTGAAAATGATGGATTTTCAGTCCATTCCATATAATAATGGAATATAATATACAAACTGAAGAAGAATTTGCAAACTGGGTGGGGTTTAAAAAACAGATGAGAATTAAAAAATACTCACCACCCAAACCAAAGGAGGAAATATGGAATCATTTAACACTGTTACAGCAACTTCCTCAAGCCAATGTTTTCCTAATAATAGTCGTGTAGAGTCTCGATGCTTTCATAGCCCAGAAAAGGAAAAGAAATAACCTTAGATCTAATAGGATTTTGGAAAGTTATAAGATGTTCATGAGTTGGGTGTTATTGCAGTCAGAACTGGGCATGTCTGAAAATAACCACGTTTATCTCAGCCTTTTGGAAAAATCTGCTAAGCTCACTTGCTTCACAGATCGCTCAGAGCTGGTATACAGCTAAATAGGTCTGTCAGGAAGAAAACAGGCTTCAGGAGGTCTGTTGGACTTTTAAACCATTTATTCGAGATTTATCTTAAAAAGGTAGTCACACTATTTTTTTTTTTTTGCTAGCTCATGTCCCCATTAAAAGTTTTGAGGGAAGATATATAAAAGAGAAATGTTTTTTTTTAAAAAAATCTTCCTAACGACATTTCTATAACAGTACAACGTTCAATATATTTTATATAGCAGACCTGTGAAATTGACAAATTCTTTTCACTGAAAAAAGAAAAAGAAAAAGAAAAAGAAAAATCTACCAAAGAACATATGATGTACACAATGTCTTCTAACATATTTAAAAATGCTCACACCTCAATCCATGATAAATCTGGCAAAGATCTCTACTGCTGTGAAGTGGCTGCTTTTATGTAAAGATGCAGAAAGACTCTATAGAGACCAGATATCACCTTCAATTTTATCATGCTCTGAACTACAGAGAACAAACTGTACAGAAGCACCCTTAAGTGTATAGGGAGTCAGGTTTCTGTGGGATGTAGCACTAGAAAAATAACATAATTTTTAACCAAAAGATCTCATTTCTTCAATGTAAAGAATCAGCTTTGCGATGCTTCAGTGGGGATGCATTTATTTATCTCTGTGACTTCAGTAGTAACTTCTGAATCCAGAGGCAGATGTATCTGCCTTTTCTTTTTCTCTGCATTTTTTGCATTGAACTAAATTGAGAATAGTGGCTTAGGTCCCTGTAGATCAAATTAAAAACAAAATACCGTATCTGCACTTTTTTAAAGAACATTCATATCTTTGACGATTTAATGGAGACTCATCCTCCTCTCCCCTCTTCTTCAAACAATGGTGTGATAATCACTTAATAGCTGTCTTCAGTCACAGAGTTGTAATTACAGAAATAACCTAATAATACCCAGTAGCTTGCTATTTTTTATCATCAGGATAAGGTATCTTTCCAGATGACTATAGAATAGCTCTCGGTAGTAGTCTTTAAGTTTCAGAACTAGGTTGTGAAAGGAAATTAACATAAAGAAAAAAGTATGATTGCTTTTTAGGTAAGAAACATTTAGAAGAGTGGGAAAAGTTTTCCTTCTCTATTTTACTTGAAAAAAGAAGCTGTTTTATGACCAACTATTACATTTTAAGGATGAGGCAGAGAGGAGGGAGGAAAATCAATTTCCATTTGGAAGGTATTTAAATAGCTTTGTCGTGGTCTGTCCAGAGCTGCCATTTCAAAACATATCTGAAGTGACTTATAATTTAATTTTCTTGCCATCTAATATTCACCTACTTCCAAACTCAGTATGAAACTGATTATAATTCTAACAGGACTCCATCATCCAAAGACACTGCCTAGCATTTAGAAATTCCTAGTCAGTGAGGTTATCTGGCCTCGTATTATCCAGATGATTTAACCAGAGGTTTGATTCTAGTCACTATTTTCAAAAAGATTCCAGTATAACTTTAGCTTTTTAGCACTGGCTGTTTAAATCATATCATGATCCAGGTTGGTTAGGAGTTATGTTTAAGAACTCTGTTCAGATGCTGCTTTCCTGCAAGCACAGGTCAAAGTTTCTACTTGGCATAAAACATTCCCAGCAAGTGTTGTTTAAGAAAGAGAGAAATGGAATATTCACAGTCCCTCTACTCCTTGTAAAATAATTCTGAAGTTGTTACACATTTAGTGGGAACATCTGGATCCATGGATAAAAGAACACAGCTGTCTTATATGATTTATGATTCCATTTTCCTGTCTTTACCCGGGGCCAATTTCAGTCTTTTTTTACTCTCACCCCCCACCTTTAACTCATATAACTTTGTCATTTTTAAAGTATTTTAAGATGGTTCTCACTTTCTGGCTGTCCCAATAAATCCACCTTGAATTCCTTATGCTTGTTACTGCAGTATCTGTTCAACTAACAGATATACTAGCCTTTGAACTGACACATTCCAAGCAGAGCTACTTTTTAATAAAAATAACAAAAGAATGATGCTTGAAATTGAATAAAAATTTCACTTTTTTATGATTTTGCACTTTAACATACTTCACATTTCTGTTAATTCAGCTGAGTAATGTCAAAAAGAAAAATCAGTGCTATTTTTTCCTATCAAAAACTATGTCTCCTAATCGTTCATAGTATTTTAGTAAATAATATGAAAAGTTATTTCTGTTACCATTTTTCCTTTTTTTCTTTATAAAAACATAAACTAATTGCATTCAGATTGGAAATGACTTACCATGGGTCTTTCAGCATCTTACTAGCAGATGTGGGAAAAATAATTCAGAGTGCAATTTTCTGAGTTTTTTGTCTGAGCTCAGGTACATTACAATTTGTACTATTTTAATACTATTTTAATTCTGCTTGTGCAATTTTAACAATACAACATCCCTGTTGTGGTAAAACACAGGCTAGTATACAGCTTCTTTATATGAGGACATTATAAAGCACTTTAAAATCAATAGAATGCTGTTTACCTTAGAAGTTACATCAGTGTAACTATATAGTAGCTGTATATAATACTGGGACAAAAAAAATGTCTGATCTTAAGATCTTAAGATCAGACATTGATAAAAGAGTAAAGATGGCTTAAATAGCTTCAAGTCTTTGAGCCCTGGGCTTAAATCTAGGCTGTTCTTGAAAGGTATTATAACAGTCTCCTCTGAGCTATTCAGCATCAAGAGACCTGCACAGAATTACTCCCTGTGAGGACGGCAGCGCTTTTGAGTTCACCAAGATATTTCCATTATTTGCAACATGCATAAGCAGAAATGTGTTATGTCCAGAATTCATTTGTGCTTGCGTTGTTTTGTAGGAATAGAATAACTGATTTAAGTAAAGTAAGCCATTCTTGATCTGTAATGGGAAAAACTGAATCCAGAATTGTTTGTTCCAAAATCTGGAAAAGCCTGGTTAACTCTTAACAGCATGTAGTTATGAATATATCTATTGGCATTTCTTGTTTTTTACTATGAATATTTATTTATAAATCATTATACCAGAAAGAAAAAAAAAGGCAGGCAGTAATATGAAGGTAGATCAGATCTTATTTCACTTAAGAAAGGAGAGATTCCTAAGAAAGTTCCCTGTCTATCCAACATCTTTGGAGATACAAACATGCCATCTTTTCCTTGGGTAGTTTGTACAAGACAGTAGTAATCTTGATTGTAAACCATGGTTCAGTTTTTTCTGCATCTGCAAGATAGTTTTAAAGGAAGTTCATTTCACTGCACAATTAATTCCTTTGATCCAGAAAAGACCAGAAACAGTATACACATATCTATACACACACAGATGTCTATTATAAAACTGACTGTCACTAAAATGTCTCCTTTTTAGTAAAAATCTGAATCCTGAATCTGACTAACTGTGCTTGAATGTAATTTTAACAAAATTACTGGATGTAAATTGAGGTCAACTGTCTCCAGTAAGTCAATAACGCTGAACTACTTTGTACAATCTGCAAATACGACCTATGCTTGTGGTACTTAATTTTTGTCTTCTTAAAGGGATATTTCCTACATTAGAACATCTTCAAATTACAGCTCTGTGGTTCAAAACACAGTGAACAGGTTTCCAAGCAATTAGGGCTAAGAAAAGAACTAGCACTAATGAAACCTGATATGCCTTTAAAAGGTGACATTTGCCTTCACTGACCTTCTGCACAAATCAGCGGGAATAGCACTTTAAGGAACTGATTACAGCTCAGAATATTACCCAGAGAAGAGGTACAAATACTCCAAAGCAGTTACTGGAAAAGCTGAAATAGCATGTCACTCCTTTCAAATCATATAAAGCATTTAGCCTATAATGTTGTAAAAGTATTTTTTTAAGCCAACACTTTTTCAAACTATTTCACGTTCCCCCTCCCCTTTTTTAAAATGAAGAAAGGACTTACTTAATCTGTTTTTAAAGGGTGCTCACATATGCTTTCAGTCAGATACTTTACTGATGTCAAGAGCAATGCCACAGCATTAGAGGTTTTGTTAAAATAAATTTCCTATGTACAGGTAATTTCTTTAACAAGAATGATCATTACATAAATAAAATGCGACAGATCTACACTAGCTGCTTTTCAAAAATATTTAGTATAGCACCATGCATGATATTATGAATACAACTGAAAAAGATCTGCAAGGTAGGTAAGATTGAGCTTTACCTGAGATGGCACTAGTGACGCAGAATTCTAAGTAACCTTCTCACAATTAAATGGTTTGTTCAAGTCCAAACTTAGTCCTGCACAGTTCACTAGTACAGATATTGCATAAGAGTTCATGAGAAACTGGTTGCCTCTTTTGGGTAGCTCAGTTTGAACAGAGTAGTCAACAACCAGTAGACGCTGTGAATTTTGTGATTTAAATTTACACAGTAAACTGCATTAAAATCCATTTTGTCTGAATAGTTCTAATTTATCAGACAATGGCTCTACATGGTTCCACATAGCTACTATAGTGTACATAATTATTTACTACTTCCTCAATCTTACTTTAACTGTTATTTTAACTTTAACTCCCAGGTCACTGATAAAAATACTGAGTAGCATCAACCCTACTATTACAGCCCTGCTAAAACACCCCCATTCAATTCTGATCTTCTATTACATCTATGTTTTAAGACCCCTCAGCTGGACAGCACAAATTCTATGGAATAAATAAAGCAGTTCACATGGTAAGATGTCAAATGCATGTCAAAACATGTCTAAGTATATTTTTTCCATCAAAATATGAAACAAATTTGTACTTTTATAACAGAATGAGTGATGCTTATTTAGCAAGATGTATTTAAATATTGTAGATTGACTAATGATAATTATTTCTCTCATTTCCCAATTATTTATTGGCAGAAACCTCTGTGAGCTTGACGTCTATTTAATCAGCCTGTCGTTGCTTAGGTCATCTTGACTGCCCATTTGGAAAATTATGATAACAAGTATTTGTTCAGATTTCTAGAATGTCCTTGGTATTTTAAAACACATTGATAATTTTCATGAATGGACTAGACATTTATTCAACTATCTGTTCAGGAAGAAATACAGTCTACTCAGTTGCTAAAGGACGGTAGAGTAGTTCATCACTCATATACACATATAATTTCTATTCTTTCAAAATAAAGGTGAGAGAGATTTATTAAAAGTTAGCATTTTCATCTTTACTAAGAATGTTTTAGCTTTTCCATCAGCTACGGGCCCACACTGTTACTAGATTTTTTCACCTTTTTTAGGCCTTGCGCAATGTATTTTATCCTGATAGTCTTCTTTACTTTTAGGAATTTTATTCTCATCATGGTATGTGAAGTGCTATTGATTCTTTATTTTATCCATTTATAAATTATTGCTTTTTTAACAGTTGTTTTTGTTTTGCCTTTGAAATTTCATGAAAATGTAGTCAAAACTGTTCAACTCCATAATGAAGAGCCTAAGCCTACTAAGCAGAAAGGGATCAGAAGATCATTTTACGTTGCACAAAGTGCCAAACAGAAAACTCTCACTCTGCAAGGAAACTTTTGTAAATGTTGTGCTTGCGACAAAAGAAAAAGCTTCAAACTGCTAGTCTTGCAAAACCTAAAACCTATGGACACCATCAAACATTTAAGAAGAGGTAAAAATACTCATCTATTTTGTCAACTTTATGTCTTTAATAACCATGAAATTTGCAAAAGTCATGACTATTTTTTGTTAGTGCTACTATAGGAAAATGACTTTTTGTTGCTAGAGGTGAAATTCTGTTTCTAATAAGTCAGTGATGAAACTTCTAGGATTCTGCCCAAACCATGCGTTTAACTTCTCATGGGAATTTTCTACTTCATAAGAACTGGAAAAAATCAGCTTTCTTATTTCTATGGTAGATGAGAGGAAACTGTATTTGTCTGCTTTCATGTCTAACGAAGAAAACTTATTTTTGCCTTTATTGTTGTCTCTATATGGAACAACACTTCCTTTTTGAACTTTCTGAAATGGCAGGTTCAGGACAACATGGTTAATTTTTAATGCACTGCTTACATTCTTTGTCTGACTGCTATGATCTTCCATCTCTCCATCTAAAAACTCCTAGTCTCTTGAAATACTGAAGCTAATTTAATTATCTTAAAAGTCAGCAAACAGTAAACCGCATTTTTTTCCCAACAATGTGATTGGGTTGGCTTCATTCACAAAGACCTAAAAGTGTACCTTGCAATGAGAACCTGCAAAGAGCTCTTCCAGAGTCCAAACGGGAAAGTTCATTCTCAACAGCCTACAGAATTTTTCACTTCTTTGATGAGCTTACCAAGAAATACTTAGCAAACGTTTTCATCTGTGCAACAGAAAGAGATTACAAAACTGCTACCAGATTTTAGTTATTTGCAACTAGCCTTCACCAGAAACGAAGCATCCAATCTGGAGATGCGTAGGTATAATACCACCTGAATTTTCCATTGTGCATCCTTTTTCCTTACTTGCATTGTGAATGGATTTTTGTCTTTGCTTGTTGGGTTTAAATGGGAAGCTTGGAGTCAGCATGATAATTCAAAAACTATATTGACATATCAAAGATCCTCTTGTAAAAAACGGTAATTCCGTTTAACAAACATTCTGCATTTTATCATTGGGGAAAAAAACAAAATGTCCCAGGCAACTTACCAATTTACCAGTTTGTGTTCTGAGTATATGCAGTTGAGAGTACAATATAATTAATTGCTAAAACAGATCACAAGGGTTTAGGTTCCTGTACTGGTTAACATTATCAAGGGCCTGCTATTTTTTATAATGTCAATCTATTTTTTTTTTTTCTTGGACTGATTGGCAGAAAGAACTAACTGCTATAAACAGTGTTGAATTTGATGCCTTTACCATTGCTTAAGGGGGATAAGTCAAAAGACAGATGAAAAAATCAGTGTAATGCTGTTTCTGTCATAATTAAGTTTTATGCAGACAAGACTGTTTGTCCATAATAAGAGACAGTCTGTTTGGACATTGAGCGAATAGCCAAATATGCTCTTTTTTTTT
>VYXH01000695.1:135051-147372 GCA_013397275.1 Burhinus bistriatus | reverse complement strand
TTTTTTTTTTTTTTTTTACAGCACTTGTGGAAACTAGATATGAATTTGTGCTCAATTTAGCAGGAAGAAGAGAACACATGGGTTGTTTTCCCCACAAAATCAAGTAAGTTGCAGACTGCCTAGGAGAAACATTAGAAGGGCATATATGTGAAGCAATATGGGAATGAAAAAATTTCTTCTGCTTGTAAAGGTACAGAGGAGTAATGTGCAAACTGGTTGAGATACGTCTAAAATATACTTCCTTCTTTATGCTACCAAGCCCTTCATTATTCACTACTCGAAAAGCTTCACCAAAAGGTAAATCAACATTTTATGAGGTTACAATACACTTACTAAATAATTAATTTAATTATTTTTAATGCTTTCTTCTTCACAACTTCTCTACCTAGCTGTGATAGGAATGACAAGTAATAAAATGCAAGCAGAAATATGACAAATATTGTGGAGACTCTGTCAGAAGGGGCCAGTAATCCCAGTAACAAGTACAGATCAGCAGGATACTTGCCATATTCTAAAAGGCTCTGTTTATACACAAGAGTTGTACTGTTATGACTATATCAAAAGACTTATGTATTGCAGTCCCTTAAGTGCGGCTATGATTGCTGGCATAATGGTATGAAATTCCTTTCACTACTACAGTTTATTTATTCTTCTCCAGGAACTAGAACTGATATAACTAAGCACATAATTGCACGTATCTCAGTTTAAAGGAAAAAAAAAAAAAAAAAACAACCACAACATCTTATCCAACTGCATTTTACCAGTTAAAAAACTACGTTTAGAGGAGACCTTAGCTTCCAACTGCAACAATTTTCATGTGGAATTTCCTTTAAGACAGCAGTATTTTATTTCTACTCAAACCAGGAACTCTAGCGCACAGTAGACAGTGTGATTATTTTATTTTTTTTTAAACTGCTCAGACTGCTGTTTGTGTAACTTAGCTGTGTGTGACAGGGAGCATTGCTAATTCCCCCAAGCTACCAAAACAAGATACAATTCTTCTTCTCTTTCCTACTGTTTCTGTAACAGTGAAGCCCTTTAACAGGAAGCCCCTGGGAAGATCAAAGTCCTCAAAAACATTGTAGAAGTGCTATGAAGTTGACCCACCCCTCTTGTTTCCACCACAGAGGACAAACACACTGCTTACATGGACAATTAGGGAAGTTAAGTCTTTGCAGAAAACTTGTACGAATGTTGTTTCATAATGACATGATGTGGATATAAGTTAGTAATGAGGAAATGGCTACCTTCAAAGTCTATTACTTATTCAAATAATAGACCTTAGCACATATCTTTTATATGATTCTGACCTGTGACGTTGACCAGATCATTAAGTAGTCAAGAAACACTGGGGCATACTTACAGCAGGATTTGACTGACCTCCGTACAGCTATTGTACTTCTGCCTTACATCCTTTAGGTGATTCCTATTAACAGTCAGAAAAGGTGCAAAGAATGTTTCTGTCAGGAAAAAGGAAGTGAGCTGACGATTTCCTTCACATATGTTATATGCATGTTAAATTTGTATGTATACCAAAGTGTAAATGACTGTCTTGTACTCACAAATATATTTATGTTTCTGTGAATAGTTTAATGTGTTTATACTGAAACAGATACATGTGTTACGTCTGTTGTGGAGGAAAGGTATGAGGGTGTGTTATGAAGTGTTTATAGACATCCCTAATAGGAACATTGAGATAATATATTTCAATTGAACTACTCATTCTCAATACTAGGATATTTTACTAGAAGTTTTTTAGTTTCAGTGTTCTTCTATGTAGGCAATCTTTCAGGTACATATTTCTCTGATTACTTTTGCTGACACAGAGACAGACAGAAAGAGAAAAGCTAAAAACATTGTTGGTTTTTTTCCTCTCTTAAAACATCTGTTTTGACACTTTTTTTCAAGTTTCAGGATTGTTTTGGTTTAGTTCCCATGTAGAATAAAAACAAATGTCATATATTGAGAGTTTTCATGCACTGAATAGTTATTTTCCAGACAGTTACAGCTATCGGGTGAATGTGTGTCATGTGTGTAAATAAAGCACAAAGGGAATGAGGTATTACTTTAAATGCCTTCACCTATGCAAAGACTAAATAAAAAATGAACAAACACACATTGTAAAAAATAAGAAAGTGGATGAGGACACCCGTATTTGACATGAAAAGGAGAAAGACACAAACAGCCCCAAGCCTCCAGGTGCAGGGAATCAAACCAATGTTGTCTTGCATTCCAGCCACATCTTTTATTGCATACAAAGTATAAAAGACATATATCTCTAACACTTTGCAGCAAGTGGCTGGTCATTACTAATTCTTCTGGCATTCACTGTAGGGTGATAACAATCATGATGACCTAACTTCATTTTACTTGTGGGATTATTTACTATTCTGGAAAGGCCTGGACATTGGATTCAGGGCTATGCAGTAGCACCAGCAGTATGATATTCTGTGCTAAAGGGGTTTTGCGGTAACTCAGTCACCGAACTGTGCTCTAGCTGTTACTTAGCATGGTAAAAAAGCCTTCAGTGGGGTACAAATGGGGTTTAGGGTTCAGGGTTTTATTTCAGTCTCTGAGGCTGACAGGCACCAAG
The DNA here is from genome assembly GCA_013397275.1 of Burhinus bistriatus. Lineage (NCBI taxonomy): Eukaryota > Metazoa > Chordata > Aves > Charadriiformes > Burhinidae > Burhinus > Burhinus bistriatus. The sequence goes on along the minus strand of VYXH01000695.1, from coordinate 144,779 downwards.
CCAGGAACTATGGCCACTGACGTTTCTGGCAACTGTCTCTGTTGCCTGAGAGAAAGCCAGTCCTGGTACTATTTGTGCAAAGAACACAAAGCAGTTACAGAGACTCTGTGGAGTTTATGTCAAGTATCATTTAAATTGCCCAAGGGTGTTCTGGGCACTTCCAGTGTCATTATCCACCTGACTTTGGCTATCACTAAAGAAGCGTGTGGGCCTTCCCTAGGTCTTCACTCAGCCCACAGGGACAACTAGCACCTAGCACCTCTGAAAAGCCTGGGAATACCTGTGGTTCATGTAAACTGAACGGAGCTTCCAATGTTCATGTCATTCAGCAATAATTTTAAGGCCAAAGCTTCTGGTCATTAACCATTCAGATGGCATGCTCTGTAATATTAAGAGAAACAGCAGCTATAGCTCGATATTTGCAAATTATGAAGGAAAAGAATCTCTTTATAATAACAAATTTTAAAATGTTTGAAAAGTGAACTGAAAGTCACGGCTCCTTTGATTGTTTTCTAATGCTGCTATCAAAGTAGCTTTAGAACTTGGAGCAAAGAAGCATTGGGAGTTGGACTTGATGATCCTTATAGGTCCCTTCCAACTTGAGATATTCTATTCTATTCACCATGCCTGGAGGTATTTAAAGGACATGTAGATGTGGTGCGTAGGGACATGTTTTAGTGGTGGACTTGGCAGTGTTAGGTTTACGGGTAGACTCAATGATCTTAAAGGTCTTTTCCAACCTAAATGATTCTATGATTTTATGATTCTATGAAGTATTTATATGTGATAAGTTTAACATAACAAGGTGTTCATTTGTAAAGGAGGATAAGAATTTTTTTTTTACCTGAAGTTTGATGAAGTTTAGATGCAACTTGGGTGTGTGTGGTCACATAAACATTGAAGTGTAGAACCTCAGATCAAAGGACTTGGTGCAAATATTAATTTTGTTGAGACAGGTTTCTGCCTGAGGCTTTTTGGTAATAAAAGAGACCAAATCACCTCTGTGCCCTCACTGCTTTTTGCTTTTTTCTTTTTCCCCCTTCAAGGCTCAAAAAGGACAGAATATCACAAAACAGCCATAAACTCTGCTATGAAGTAGCACAATGTTGGCATGGTCACGTAACCCTGAACCATTTTCTCTAGTATAGACCCTGTATAGACTACTGCAACATGCACTTTCTCATGCTGTAACTGTTAAAACAAAAGAATAATGACAAGTTGAAAGAATACACAAAGAAAAAAACAAAGTTTTGGGTGGAAAGGAGGAATAAATCCTATTTATATCTCACTTCACTGCTCTGGCAAGAGTAAATGAGTTTTAGCAGAGGTGTAATTACAACTTACATATTCTTCTGGGATCCTTGGGGTATGGTTTCTGAAGGACCAATACAGATACTTGAAAAACTTGAGGTCTGATTCTAACCAACAGCCTGGAAGCTGGCATTCCAAATGCTTGAAGTCATCAGCAGGATCAGTGCCCAACTGACACTTGGTTTCTCAGTGAAGCCTCTCTGTTTTACTGTTGTGAAAGGGATCGTGTTTTCTTTTCCATATACAATATAATTTTTTTGGCATACACAATCAAACTGAGAAATTAACATCCACATGATGGCCTCAGTAAACATGGCTGGATCCTGCTGCACTGTGAATGGAAAACCAGAGAACCACATTTTAATACAGGTTATTTATTTATGAAAGCATTCTGTGATCCATGACATATTCAAAGCTCTAGTTAGTGCTAAAGAAGCCCAGCAGAGATAAAGGAAGTACAAATTCCATAGTCACAATCCAATGTACTTTATAGAATGATCATACAAGCAATACCTTATTTTACAGTATTCCCAAGAGAATTGTATCACACAATAGTTTGCATGACTGAAATTAAAAAAATTTTGAGGAAATATACATTTTTGACCATTGAAACTCCACAGCCTATCTGCTTCAGATAAGACATGGCAAAATCTATTTTACTTTCATTAATGCAAGCAAAAAATAAAGTTTGCCTTCTAGACTCACAGAGGTGATGATCTGCCTTTGCCTACCAAGAACTCATTCCCCGGCATACTTTTTTCTCTCTGGCAACAGCAGGCTACAGGGTGATTAAAGGTTGTTAATTACAATAATTCCCTCTAAATCACATATTTCTGTACTAACACTGGCAGGGGTATATTTGAGAGGACTGGGTAAGTAAGAAATGGAAATATTATGGCAGTTACACAAAACATCTGCAAGAACTTTTGTGACAGAAGTTTGAAAAAATACAAATTGAACATTATGGAGAAGATTTCTGAAAAAGAATTTTACAAAATTGAGGACTTCACTCTGGTGAAGTCAAAGAACCTTCATAATTGGTGAAAGCAAATGCAGGAAAACTAGAAAATTTTACTGGGGAATGTAGTTGAGCTGTTGGCAGTCAATGGACTCAGTTGCAGTAGCATCTGGTTTTAGTTTTAAGCTTATAACAGATCATAACAGATAGATAGGTGATGTCTCTTCTACACAGCAAACTTTCAAGAGCAAAAACTGTAGGGAGAGGTTAAGTGGTTTCTGTAACATGAAAACAAAGGCATTGTATGAAATGTGAACCAAACTGTTGATTTCTATTTTTTTTATTTGTTATCAACACCAAAACCAATCCCTTCTTTATAAATAAAGCAGACTTTAGACAATATATTACCCATTGAATTTATATAGCAGCATATAAAGAGTGTATAGTTGTAATTCACACAGAAAAGCCCACAATATTTAGTTGTGTATGTCAATCTCTCTTTTCATTCTAATGAGATGTTTTATGCAAGTATCCGTTCTTTCTATTTCCCAGTATGAAATACAAACCAACCACAAAATCACCACCTATCAAATATAACCAGCAAGTACAAGTTTCCTTACAACAGACTTTGAGTATTTTCACAATGCCAGCCATGAATTTGGAAAAAAGCCAGGAAAACACCACTGGGTGCCTTAAACCTCTTAAGTGAAAAATATGTTATCCATTAAAATGCCTTATGATTATCCATACTACATCTTAAAAAAGACTCTGTTATGTTCCCAGAGATGAAGTTTACTGAACTCCAAATAACACATTATCCAAGGTTCAAGCAACCAAGGGGATACTAAGCAGACATTTGATCAAAGATGCTTCTGTGCATTTCTAAACTCATCTCATAAATGGTCGCTATTAATAAAATACGCATGAGGAAGATATTGTTTGCTTACCCTCTGTAGTCTGAGAAAGTACTTAGGGTGAAGTTAAAGGCCGAATGATTTAAAATTTTTAACTCCCAGCGAATTACAGGGCTTTATAACGCCTTTGTCCATTTGTGAACAACACATTCTGCAAAAAGATAAAAGAAGAAAAAAAATTAACCCAAAAGCATGCATAAAACTTGAAGTATACTTAATTTATGCATGTTTTAAGTATTGGGATCAACTATAACTCAAAGCTAGATAACGCTTTTACATGCTTATTTTACATGAAATGACTTAACATTGAATATCAAAATAATGTTGGTAATTAAAAAAAATTCCTTATCAGTTGGAAATGTTTTGAAGAAATAATTCAATACTGCTGAGCATTATATTTTTCAGTATTCAATAAACCAAGCCTATATAAATTAGCTGCATTGGTCCTCCTTGGATTAGAATCTCAACTTCAGGAAATATAAAATATTAAACAAAACTAAGAAAGTTACACCAGTAAATGATGCCCTTATTATTAAACTGCTCCTATTTTCCATTTACTGTTGAGGTTCAAATGAAGCAACTAATAAGGCCGCTAGCCAATACACACTCTTGGGTCATCAGCAGCCACATTATATTTAATAGCTTCTTTCAAGTCAGCTAAGTGGGGTACAGATGGTGTCTGATACGTAATTTCTGCAGAGCATTATAAGAGATAGTCACTTAACACAGGATTTAAAAAAAAATCTCTTATTTTTGGAGAGGTAACGGTTGCATATTGTCCAACAGATCTGGTGCCACTGTGTGGAAGTTAGCAGTACCTTCTCTTCTCCTCCAGGGCATTGCTTTATGCTGCACTAATCCAAATAGTTGTTGCATGGCAAAAGCCATAAATTTAATCTCACAGGTGTGACCTTGAAGAAGTAACCCAATTAAATCTATTTGGTATTTATTCAGCCTTGATGCGCTTGTAGAATCATTTGTTATGTGAGCCTTTCAGACTCCTCAGCCAACTTAATCCATTTCATTCTAATGCTTTTCTCCTGTCTTCATTTCCATACATCTTCATTACCAGCACTCCAGTTCAAGCTGCTGATGAAGGGTTAAGCAGAAGATATTTATTAAATGTAAACTCAACAAAATGTTAGCACAAAGCAGCTACTGGTAGTACAGAGATAAAAGGCCATTTGCTGGCTTAATTAAAATTAATCAGAAATAATGGACTGTCTTGAGGAGGAATAATATAAACACATAACACTAATTTCACAAGCCCAAATTACACAATAATTTGAGATTCCAAATCTCATCGATTTAATACAGTATTTAGTGATAAAGGAAGGTTTAGAAGAGATCAGAATGAGTTCTCTTACATGATAAAATTCATAACTCTAATTCAAAATCCTAGTGTAATATTTTAAAACAATTCATAATTAGAGCTTCCTTCTGACATTGATATCAGTTAGAAAGGTTTTTGTAATGTGATCTTAATAGGCTATTAATACCAGGACAAGATTAAGGGATTTGTTCTGTCCTTCAGGAGTGCATGTAGCCGCTGCTAAGATGAATGGAAATTATCTACTCGTATTGATCACCGCAGGACATGTTCTTTGAGGTTCACACCCATCTATTCACCGTTTGGGAAAAACTAACTGCCTAAGAAAGACTGCCAGTTCTCTTAACTGGTCAAATCCTTTTTCTAATCTTTCTCACAACTATTTGGTTTTCATTTTGTGACTGTCCTGAAACCTAATATCCCCTTTTCCCTTTATTCTCTACCTCAGTTTTCAAATATCCGTATTAAAAGAAGTAACTGTTTGGCCTTTTTTTTTTTTAGAAAAAAAAACAAAATTAAACATGTCTTTGCTAAAATATTGCTGTTCTAGTCTACCTTGTCTTTGTTGAGATATTGGGTCCTGTGTGCTGAGTACAGTATAGGTGCTTAAAGATATTGTTAGCATGAAAGGTGTAGTTGTACACATCTTGCAAAACACACTCAGTTCTTAGACTTTTTACATCAGTGTACTTCAGAAAATTAATCCAAATTAACCAGATTACTTTTACCTTATTATATGGCTCTGTAAACACCTTGGTTCAGAATTAAAATAATCTTAATTCAGTTTACCTTAATTTACCTTGAAAGTAGATTATGTTAAATCAGATTTAGGTCATTTCAATTTTGAGGGAGAGTATTCACATAATTGTTTATGTGGTTTAATTAATGCAATTTAAATTCACACTTTTAGACCATTTAAATTAATTTTTCCCTTGTGTTCTCATGTAGATAGATCCTTCCTCTTCTTCCAAGGCTGTTCTTTCAAAAGCTCCTGATGTCTCTCATATGCCTATAGGATTGGGCAGAGTTCATTGCATTTCTGCCAGACTATTCTGCCTATCTGTTTCTGTTTGCTCCCTCCTATCATGCAACAAATAGTTGATATAGTATAGGATCCCTCTTTGTTCTAGATTATTTTTGCTCCTTTATGAACACTCACTGTTATTAGGGCATTTGTATGGAACAGTTACAGCCCTCAGGATATCACAGGCTGGCAGAAGGTGTCATGTTCCTGTCATTTGAGAGTTTGAGCGTATTTAAAATTGTCCAGAAGAAAAGTCACTGCTGATACTTTAACTTTGTCCTTGATGCTCTTAATGAAATTCTAACAAAAACATTTGCTGACAGCAGTCATGCTAATTTTGGTGTACTGTACTTTCTTCAGTGGTCTACTGGCCAAACCATGCCCTCTTCAACACAGAACATTGTCAGAAATGTCCCAGGTCATCAAGTTCACCCATGGTATCATAGGCATTAAAGTTGGACAAGTTGTCCCTACTATTCCTAGTAGGAGGCTGTTACAGAAATTCAGTGCTCTGATGAATAGCTACCTTCTAATACCCTGCCTAAAGATATTGATGAACAGATAATGTGCCTTTTGTACTGTTCTTTGTGGACTATACAACTCTTTTTATCCCAAGATAATTCATGGAGAATCATCGCCAATTAACCTACATGTTACTGCACTAAGCCAGCATCATAAACTTACCTTAAGTGAGATTACCATCGCAATAACCATTTTGAGCATATGTTCCAGTTTTAATTCATCTTTCTTTTTCCAATTATTCATAAAACGAAGGTTTTTGATCAGCTATTTCAAAGACATTGTTACTATCTTATCTTTACTGATAGACAGTATTTGGCTAGCCCTATGATTAGGGTGTCCACTTTTTTTAGCCTTCTATGGGCACAAACATCTTCATAAAAGAAGCTAGTTTTATCTTGCATTCAGTAGGCCTGTGAAGGCTTGGTGCTTAATCCAGACAAAAAAAAAAAAAAAAAACAAAAGAAATTGGGAAATTTCTTTATATTATTAACTGCATAGTTATTGATTACAGTCTGACCCTGAAGATGTAAGATGTAATATAGAAGGTTAGTCTAGCAATGAAGCAAAGAAAGAGGATTAGTTAGATCCCTTTTTCTCACGCATTTTTGGCACTGATACGTGAATGTAAAAGTCTGGAAAAACAATACAGTGATTTATCCAAAGAAGAGATGTGCAAAGAACGCATATTAGTCACTTTTGAAATAAGTATTTATCCTATTAAAAACTTGCTATATAATAACATAGCACTAAGTTTACACTGCTAGTCCATACTGAAAAGTCACCTGCAGTGCCTTCTAATTATTATTCTAAAGAAATATTGAAAAAGCTGGGAGGTCTAAACTTCTACATAAATATACTTGCAAACTCCATTTAAACCTTTTACAGACATACAAACAGAATATTTGCTGAAGAATAATTCTGATGCTTTTGCTTGTGAGAAAAAGGAATCAAATCAAATCAATATATAAAATAAAATAGAAAAGTCACAATCTTACATTGTTGTTCAACCCTGCATTAATAAAGAAGCTTAGCTTAACCTCCACAAGAAACACCGTATATAAAAACTGTGTAATGCACTTCAGAATGAAAAAAGTTTCATAAGGGACACAAGCTCAGACCAACAAAGGAACAAAGGAAAGTCAAACTATGCCATTGGAAGAGGAAATCCTTTCTCCAGTAAACATTCCCATCGTATCAGTACAGGCCACTGTAACAACAGAATTCTACAGAAGAACATGTTTTGTCACACAAGTGTCAGATCCTTATATACAGGATGATACTATGGTTACTTTGGTTTAGACTAGAAATGAGCTTCAGATCAGAAAAAAATCAAATATGCTTTAAAGGGGGCCTACATGAAAGCTGGAGGGGGACTTTTTACAAGGGCATGTAGTGATAGGATGAGGGGTAATGGCTTCAAACTAAAAGAGAGTGCCCTTGCCCATGGCAGGGGGGTTGGAACTAGACGATCTTTAAGGTCCCTTCCAACCTAAACCATTCTATGATTCTATGATATGTCCACTCCTGAATATCCCAGGATGCCATCGGAGTCTAATATCCTTGCATTGCCTAACAACGTTATGAAATTATGAGAAATTCTTGTTACTCAGTTTTAGCTTTGAACTGTTGCTCTGTCCACTAATAAGAAAATCTTCCCTTCTTGTCCTGTGAAACATAACACACACTTTGTTCTTGTCTACACATTCTCAATGTTCTTGCTCTTAATTAGGTATTATTAAACTCTGCACATTTCCTAAAAGTCTTTATAAAATAAACCTATTTATTGTTACTGCTATATGATACGTTCTGAACTTTCTATCTTCAGAAAGGTTGTTTGTTTTTTTTTTTCTTCAGAGATGGCTTAAACTTTCTAACATAGTATACACCTAGGTATGATGCCTCATTGTCTCTTCAGGAAAAGTAATTTTCCCTATAAGGATGGCAAATTTATACTGGAATATTCATAATAAAAATATTTCAATGGCTCAGGAATGTAAGCTATGCATTTTCCTGTGTGTGTCTGGCATTCTTGCTCAAGTGTCAGCTCCTTCCTTTGCCAGGCTTCTTGGAAGATGAGAGTCAGAATAGCTGTATGGAATAATGTGATGTAGAGTATAATAAAGAGGTATAGACTTTCAGCACTTTTCAGAGCCAGAAACCTACAACAATCTTGCACCTGGAGAAGTTGTCTCAGGGGAGCCATTTAATGAAAATGCACTGTAATTGTGTGAACAGGAATTTTTCAGCAAAGTTTTATGGCATCTTTCACTATTTTTGGGCTGTCTTTGATTTTAGCTAGAAGATTGCACATGGGAATCTCTATGCATCTTTGAGAAAGCAAACTGCAAAGTGAAAAACCAAGAAAAACAGAAGAATGCTCTTCAGTAACATAATTTGCAAGTCCAGATAGAATCCATCCAAATTGATGTAATTAAAGCGTGAAACATTGTTGTGAAGAGTAAGAGCATCTGTTCATACACAAACAATGCAATTATTACATGAAGGGAAAATCTGACTAATGCTGTGTTTCACCTCTGCTACTACAGTCCCATACCTCCTGCCTCCGTTTCTCGGTGTTTCTCAGTTTTAGATTCTCTTTTAATACTGAAGTCTGTTTCCTATTTTTCACCATTCTTTTCCTTTCTCAGGTCTTGCACAAATTTGTAAACTGGTTGAGATTTGTTTGTTTGTTTTGTTTTGTTTTTTTAAACTATTATTACCTCTTTAGCATCTAGGTCATTTTAGAAACTACCACTGAGTAAGGAAGGAGTGGAGAAAACCAATACTGGAATGGAAAGTAGGGCTGAATGTTGAACAGAAGCTTCCCAAGAACACACCACTTCCCCTTACATTGCATCTTCTTCTTTGCCGTATTTTCCACACCCTAAGCTTAGCTGAAGTAAACTCAATAATACTTCTGTTAACTGGCTTTAGACATAAGTAAAAGATTGTGAAAAATGCAGTGTAGTACTACAGAAATTGCAGGGGTGATCAGCGTATACATGTTTCCCAAAATGACATACTATTCAAATAGGTAATGGAGATACAAAGGATACTCTCCCAGAGAATGGACGTACAATCTGTCTCCAGCTGGATGTAGTTAGAAATATTATGGAGACTAATATCTAAGTTTAAGCATCTGGGTTATTCTGGGTAGAAAAAAGTACTCTGCAATACCGTAACTAAATTGGTTCTCTCCTTACTGGACCTGCAAATTGTAACTTGGAGAGAAGAGACAAGAACGTTCAAAATTTCTTTGTTGTAATATTAAAATTTTTAGCTAATAAAGATGTGAGAGACTATGTCTACTCTTTACAAATTACCAGGAACTTGTGGAAAAGCAGTGGAAGTCTCAAGAAATTCACCTTTGCTATAAACTGGAAAGATGCAGTAACATCTGCATCTAAATGGTAATTTATGGCTCACCTGATTTGACATAACACTAAAACCTGTTAAGGGATTTGGGGTATATTTAGAAAGAGTAGAATCAAATTTGCACTAGTAGTAGCAGACAACCTTTCAGTTAAGATATACCAAGGAAAAGGTAGGGTTTGGATCTTGGACATTAAAAAAAAAAAAATCTCAGAGAAATTACACATGAAACCAGCTTCATGAGACTGAGTTTTTAGTTTGCCCACCCCCACCCCCTACCGCCGCACGCGCACGCCC
>VYXH01000695.1:112223-134366 GCA_013397275.1 Burhinus bistriatus | reverse complement strand
TTTTTTTTTTTTTTTTTACAAAATTATTTGTGGTGTGCAGAACTGTTTAGCAGTGATTACTGCAAGCCAATAGTTTATGTAATGAAATTAATTCCAAATTTGTATAGAGCTTATAAATAGTTAAAGTGTGACTTGATACACAAATTAGTTTGAGACATTCAAATTATGAATTCTTATCAGACTAATATTTCTAATTCACAACACACCAGCTGCTAAAATTAATTTTACAAATTCCTGTGATGTTTTTAAGGGTGCGTATTATCATTTTTCATAGAATCATAGAATGGTTTAGGTTGGAAGGGACCTTAGAGATCATCTACTTCCAGCCCCTCCTGCCATGGGCAAGGACACCTCCCACTAGACCAGGTTGCTCAAAGCCCCATCCAGACTGGTCTTGAACACTTCTAGGAATGGGGTCTCCACAGCTTCCCTGGGTAACCTGTTCCAGTGCCTCACCACCCTCAGAGTGAAAAGTTTCTTCCTGACATCTATTCTAAACCTTCCCTCTTCCAGTTTGAAGCCATTACCCCTCGTCCTATCACTACATGCCCTTGTAAAAAGTCCCTCTCCAGCTTTCTTGTAGGCCCCTTTCAGATACTGGAAGGCCGCTATAAGGTCTTCTTGGAGCCTTCTCTTCTCCAGGCTGAACAACTCCAAATCCTACCAGCCTGCCTTCATAGGAGAGGTGCTCCAGCCCTCTGATCATCTTCATGGTCTTCCGCTGGACCCGCTCCCACAGGTCCATGTCCTTCTTGTGCTGAGGACTCCAAAGCTGGATGGAGTACTCCAGGTGGGGTCTCACAAGAGCGGAGTAGAGGGGCAGAACCACCTCCTTCGACCTGCTGGCCATGCTTCTTTTGATGTAGCACAGGATACGATTGGCCTTCTGGGCTGCAAGCGCACATTGTTGGCTCTTGTTGAGCTTCTCATCCACCAATACCCCCAAGTCCTTTATCTCAGGGCTGCTTTCAGTCCATTCTCCATTTTGCTAAATATACAGCTGGTCAAGTGAGTGTAAAAGAAAATGAAAACATGTTGTTCCTTATTTCAGATATATCATGAAAAAAAGCTGTCAAATTTCAAGTTAAAAAATTGTACTCTCATAAAAACATAAATTAATATATACTATAGTTCCTTATTTCTAAACACGTGAGTGGTAAATGTTAGATCAGAAAATGTTCACGAAAATTCTCTCTAAAATCAGAACACAAAATTTTCAGGGTTTTTCCCTAATTTTTCTTTTTTCCTTCTTCTTATATTCTCTCTTTCCTTTTTATTTGTTCATTTTCAGCACCACACCAACACCACCACAAAGCGTGCCTTGCTAATAACTTGCCTGAGTGTTCATATTGGGACTTTTACAGTGAACTGTAAGTTTGAATTTTGAGAAGCATGTGGAAGGGGAGTGGGTAAGAGAGATGCAGCCCTCCCATTGCCCATGGAGTACACAATAACACGTGCACTCACTCCATGCCATATGACAGAGGGAAGTTGCTGTGCAGCCTCTGCTCTAAGAGCACTGTGGATGCACCTTGCCTTCAGTCTACAGCAAAATTTTCACTGTTAATCACAATATGATAAAGGCTAGCGTGAGAGGACAAGATATGTCATTGTGTCTCTGAAGACTGGTAATGTGCAATTCCGAGTTTTGTTTGTGAAGTACACAGATGAAGTTAGTGCTGAGAATGTCCTGCCCACCCTTACAGGTTTTTCATCGTTATATTTCCTTTCACAGGTAGGATAAGTATGTTGACATTTCACAACCTGTATAAGATGAAGAGGGGGAACGGGTGACACCGTAAAGCCACAAGTCAACAGACTCCTTGAGCACATGCCAAACTTCAGAAATGTGAAGGACCTCAGTACTACCAACTCAACATATGTATTTCTTTATTGTGATAACACTCATTTTTCCCCTCATGAACATAGGTTCATGGTCACACATTTCTAAGAGCACAGAGCTTCTAGTGTTCTTTTAACTGAAATAGTCAGTGCCTTGAAAAGTCTGGCACAGTTTTACAGAAGTTGCTTGCCCAAAAGTCAGAAGTATATATCTGGATATTAGCAGCAGGCAAGACTAGTTTTTGTCAGCCCAATATCTAATTTCAGTCTCTACTGACTACAAGGTGCCTGAGGAATGAAAGTAACAAAATCTGCTACTGAAAACCTTGGTCCAGCAGCTCTTTATCTGAAATTCTTTCATATATTGCAGTTAAGGCAAAGGAAGTTTGGACACAGAAAAATGATATTTTCTTAGGGAGGATGAGAACAGATTTATGTTTTATCTGGGCTTGTACAGCACGATCTTTGAGAAGATTGAAAAAGTCAGTTTATGCACCAAAAATGGATTGAATTTTCTAGATGCTTATCACTGAGTTCCAGAATCACATCTTGCTGATCCAAATTAGCTGCATGAGATGGGCTTACATTTCTTCCTCCTACACAAAGATACATCCTAGTTTCCTTCTCTCACAAATGGTTTAGGTTGGTTTTGGTTTGGTTTTTTTGGGTTTTTTTGTTTGTTTGTTTGTTTTTTGTTTTTGTTTTTGGTTTTTTTTTTTTTTTTTGTGAATAACACTGCTCTTGGTGTGATAAATACCAAAAGACAATAAGGTTCTCAGCAGACTGGGGAGTATATGGAAAGTAATACAGTGGGAGCTGAAGATTCAGAATACTTTTTTGTGTTTTGACAAAAAGGAGGAAAAGAAAAGTATTCAAAAGCCAGCATCTGAAAACTGTTATGAGATTATTTACAGTTAAGTGAAATGCAATTAGAAGAACAATATGACAGGTGAAGGGAATTTAGTTTTTAAGGAACTTAAAAATAAATATAAAGATCACTGTTGGGTAAAGAGCCTTGAAGAGACAGTAAAGAAACAGTGTTGATGGGATATTAACCTAGGGGAAAAGTGTTCACAAATGTGTGAAAAGAGAGCAATCAGCTCCTAAAACAGCAATTCATTGTCTGCCACTGAGAATATAGATGTTTGCCTGGAGATTACTATCAAAGACAGGGGCATTACACTATAAACAAAATGTGCAAGGGGAGATTTCTGTAGGATTTGTTAGGTGTTAACGAAAGGCTGTTGGGACGTGAGGAGAGGCAAGTGTATCTGCAGCATACATGTGAGGTACAGTAGGATCCTCTTCACTGCTCTGTTGAGTAGTCACTTGCACTAGTTTCTGTGGCAAGGGAGAGCTTTCACAAAGTACCTGCCTTAAATCCGTGGAGTTTGGAGTATACTTACCAGAAGCAAACAGAGCAAAGAGCATACTGTTTTGGACACCAGTCCCCAGATTGACTCCTTAGAGAGCAAGAGCAACCTGGTGATGAACTAATTTGCTAGCATAAAACAGCACCAAATGCCACTTTTTTTTTCATAGTCCAGGAAGGAATATGACCTGGGGAAGAACAAAATTCTTGATTACCAACCTACAGCTGTTACTAAGCTAACACTGTTGATTTCTTCCTCTCAGGCCCAGTCACAGTGCAACAACGTAATTCCGATCGGTGCTGTACTGAGGCCTTAGTCCTAGTGGAGTGTACACATTTCTGATACTCCATTAATGTATTTACAGCAAAACAAGAAAAGACTGCAGCTTTCAAAACTATTAAAAAACACACTCCGTGACACTGGCCAGCATTCAAACTTGATATAATTCCTTGCGGTACCCCAAACAGTGGATTGGTGCATGCTGACAAGATCTGGAATGACCTCAAAGAGCCTAAAAGCTCTTGTTGTGGGTGACAGAAAAGAACAAAAAAATTTTCAAGCTACAAACAAAAAGAAAAAAAGATGCATCAAAGAAAATCAGGTTTCAGTAAAGACAGACTGTGCAGAAAGAACCAGTATGGCTAAGTTTACACCTACAAGTGCATTCAGAGAGGATTGCTGAGCTACCTTAATGTCTAGCTGTTGCCACAAGGGTCTCCCACCTGCAGAGCCCACCCCAGCTCCTGGCCACCAATCCCCACCCGCTCAAGAACTCCTCTGGTTTCTCACTGAGCAGACACAACTCACTAATTTGGCAGAGAATTAAACCAGCATGAAAAGTTAACGTGTTCTGAGAGCTGAATCTGCCCGCCAGAGGTTCGATGAGCGCTAGGTCCGGGACTGCCCATCCAGGGTTGAGAAAGGACAGTGGGCAAAGCAGAGTGAAGGAAAACGAATGAGACTGCGTCTCTCAGTGGGAATCAGTCAACTATATCAGCTTAGCTGTATTAGCTTCATAGGTTTTTATAGCCAAAGTAGTTCTCTAGTGAAATTCCAGGAAGATATGCTTACATCAAAGTACTCCTGTTCTGACATCAGAGATCTAATTATTGGTCGATTTTGTTGTGTGTTGGTTCATAGGTTTTCCATCACAGTAGAAAGGTTATTTGACACAGAAAGATTCCTGCCTTGTTAATATCACTAGGAACACTGGCATTAAGGCTCCAACCAGTTCATTCAGAAATACTGGTAACATGTACAAAATCAGTGGTTACCTAATATTTAAAACTCAGTTATGGTGTTCTCTTATGCTCCAGCTTCTCACTTCATTACAGTTACCTTTCAACTTTTGCTGTCATAATCATGCCCCAACATCTACAGTTATTGCATGGTTTAAAACAAACAAACAAAAAAACCAAAACCCAACTTTGCAAACATTTTTAAATCTGGCTTTTCTGTTCCCTGCAATGATTTTAAAAAAGGAATTAGACACAAAAAGAGGCGCACGGACTTCCAAGTTATCCAGGTTCCCACAGACCAGTACCAATCTGTGATAGAGCCATCCTTTCTATACTTACTGTGCACAGTATCTGTAAGGTTGCCTGTATATTAATCAGTTTGGCTTTTCTCACCAGCCTATGCCTATGTTAGACAGAATCTGTATTTTTTTCCTTATTATCTGCTGGTTTACATTCAAACCTGGACACAAAGTCTGAAACAGTAGCTACAGTTACAATAATTCTCACCCAATAGCAGAGAAAAGGATTGTGAGAATTAAGGATTATTTTACTGCAAGACCTCCATCTGAAGGCACATGTTATGTCATACGCAGCAGGAAGAGTCTCAAAAGCTACCATTGCTCTTGGTTCCTCATGGAGTGTTCTCTCGGTTCAGGTAGCCTTGCACTGAGCCTCATAGATCCACATGCTGTCTGCACAGCCGTTGACTGCAATGTACTTGACTAATGAATCATGTGGGGGAAAAAAAAAATAAGCTGCTTGCAGTGGTAAAAGTCCCAGAATTTCTAGTTCTTTCAGTAGATTCTCTCTGTTGATAAGCCTTGAATCCTCTGAGCCTTTTCAGCTTAGATCATCACCGATAGACAGCAATGCATTTTACAGTGCTCTCAGAAATAAGTTCCATAAGTAATTCCTCAAAGTATTGGTCATTGCCTTAAATGAAGGGGTCTTGGCTAAATTTACTAGTTTGCAAAGTTCTAGTATTGCCAGTTGTGTCAAAAATATTGCAGGTTCTTTTGCTTCAATACAAAAACCAAATAGATGTACCTTTTTTGATCTACATGTCAGAGAAAAGAATTCTTCACTATGTGCATAATCTTGACACTGTATTTAAAAATAAAGTTGTTAATTAAAGTTGGTACTCAGAACTTCCTGTCAGCAGCTGTTGAGTGCTGATTTCACTTGCAGCACCAACAGTTTGAGGGCCTGAACCTGAGAGGAGGGAAATCAGTTCACATCCTGCTCTACGTGGACTTTGTTAGAAACGTATACACATCCTAATCCATTTTAAAAAAAGACTTCAAAGTTCTACATTGAGAAGAAAGTTACTCATGGGCTTGCAGGATAAGAACTACAAACCCCAATGCAACCCCAGATGAATTCAGCAACATTCTTTCTGTTACTTTAGATGTGCTTTGGACAGGCACCAAAATCAGCTGAAAAAGGTGACAGTGCAAAGACCCTTCTACAAATATTTCCGTGTATAAATTATTCTCTTAAGAATTTGCCCTTTTTTGTTTCAGTTTTCCACAGGTATTTGTGCAGCCAAGTTCTACTGGCATGAATTGTCAAATACTAAAAAGAAATAACTTTCAAATTACCTTACTTCAGCATCCAAGCTGAAAATCATAAGATGTAGGATCCATTAGTATTTACTGTAGAGAAACAATATGAGGTAGCACAGATGGCAAAGAGCATATCTGATACATATCTGATTTTGTGCTTTTAAACACAAACCTTTATCAAACTGACACTATCCCCTGCTTGTCCCTTCCTATGATTTCCTCATCTTCCAAAATGCCACTGATTCTTTTATAAAAATGTATACCCAGTTACTATTTCCTATGAATCTGACACCATCTCCTTGTGGTCAACATAAGACAAACTGTCAGCAGGTCAGCACTTTACACGCATATATGCATCCTTTGCCAAGTAAAAGGAGGACTAAAACCGTCTGCTATCCTGTGAGATGGGGCCAGCACCTAAGAAACCAAGCCTGCTCCTTGACCTAATGCAAAGAAATAAATAATTATTTAGGGGTGGATGAAAGAATGGTACCTTTGACTGTTCCTTTCTGTCCCTCATGAAGGCTGCACAAGCCACAGTACCTGTATATTTATTCTGCCCAAGGAATATAAGCCAAGCAGCAAACTAAAGTACACATTTCTTCTCACATTCCACACGTACACATGCCAGGATGTGAATTGCTTTCAGTGCAATTCTGTGAAGCCACACATTTTAAAGCAGTCATCTGAGTTTCAGTAAGATACAATTCGTACCTGCCTGCGAGGGGCCTGTGAAGTCAGTGTTCCTCCTCAAAAAGCTGTACCAATATCTTGTCTATTTGGAGTTCTCCACATCCTTGCAAGGTCAGAGCAAGATTAGGGATTGGGCCACTCCATGTGGCTCACATACTGTAGGGTCTTGCCCATTTGTGCTAAAACATTGCTGCTGCATGTCCAAATGCTGAACTTCAGGTGTGCTCAAGTGCACAGTCAAAATAGAGGGGTGGCCCATGTAGCCTGATTTCTAGGGAATCAAGCTACAGTATCACTTTGAGACAGAAGATTCTATAGAAATGGAAACTGAGGCACAAAAGCACCAATGATTTTCCTAGGTGTGGAGCTTTTTTGCATAGGGAGCTTCATGTAGACTCCAGTGCTCTGGAGTTTGGCATCAGCATTGTAGTGTCAGAATTGCACTTTAAATAAAAAAGTCAATGCCCCTGGCCCAATCTCTTTACAGAACTGGTTTCTCCTTCAATTGCAAACAAAAGCAGATCAGTCCCTAAATATTTAGATTGTAGATAAATATTCACTTGTGACTGAAACTGGAAAACACTTATTAACATTTTGTAACTTAGGTCCTGGACTTTCAAAACACTTCACCTTCCAGTGAACTCATCCTTCACGGTTAAAACTTGCTGCAATTTAGTACAGTTTTGCATCTTTAACAAGTTTCCTGTTTATAAACCTCACCTCAGCCTAACACATACGTGAACTTTGGGCTTTTATTGCTCATGAAAGCCTACAGAGACTTGTTCTTCAGAGCTTGCTCCCTGACGTACAGCTGACTACAAATTTAGTTCCCATTACTTTTTCATGAAATTTCATACTTAACATTATATAGGTTGAATGAAATTTTTCCATTAAAAGTATTTGAAAATATATATTTAACAGGACTTGCTGGTCCTGTCTTATTGTATCATATCAATCAGGAGAAGAGCAAAGGTCTCAAAGAATATTACCTGTGTATTTTTAAATTAGTTTGGAAGGTGTTATTTAATTTTGTTGCCACTGTATATCTCCACTGATTGAAGGCTCTCTGTCTCTCTGCCTCCAATTATGTCTTGTTTGTGGTCTGAGATAAGACTTTGATAGAATAAAACCGTGTAACTGGAAAGCAAGATCCAGGGAACAGCAGGATCTCTAATTGCTGTTACTCTGGTTAAAAAAAAAGTTTAGCCTTCCCTCTCCGATCAAGCGAAAATGCTCTAATTAACAAATACATTAATTAAAGAAATACCTGGTCTTTACAGGACAAATTGTGGTTTTTCCTGTGCATTAAAGCAATGGAATGAGGTTTCACGAAGTTTATAGCTGGGAGGCACTAACTCTGACAAACTCTATTTGTTGGGTAAGTTTTACGATATATGTAGGTCAAAGTTAGACTAAAGTATTTTTGTCCTCAGCATTTGAAATAGTTTCAGGCCAAAATCAGAGAGCAGGAGAGACTGGCTAACTGAGAACCTTGCAATGTTGATGAAGTGATTAAGTGAGATAGGCTTACATAGCTTATGAAACTGAACCATCACAGATTTTGAAGCGGTGGATGAAAAGGCACTTGTTAATATGAGTGGGAGAAGGCGGAAGCAGGCACTAGGGGAAAATGAGGCTGGATGATCCCAAATCTGCCAGTTGTCATGATCTTGACCAAAGATCATTCTCCTTTTTCTCAGACGAAAGACCTCTTTTCCTCAGGGGTTGGTACTGGGACCACTGCTGTTTAACATCTTTATTGGCAACATGGACAGCAGGATTGAGTGCACCCTCACCAAGTATGCCAACGACACCAAGCTGTGTGGAGCGGTCAACACACTCGAGGGAAGGGATGCCATCCACAGGGACCCTGACGGGCTTGAGAGGTGGGCCCGTGCAAACCTCATGAACTTCAACCAGGCCAAGTGCGAGGTCCTGCATGTGGGTCGGGGCAATCCCAGACACAAATACAGGCTGGGCAGAGAATGGATTGAGAGCAGCCCTGAGGAGAAGGACTTGGGGGTTTTGGTTGATGAGAAGCTCAACATGAGCTGGCAATGTGCATTCGCAGCCCAGAAGGCCAACCACATCCTGGGCTGCATCAAAAGAAGCATGGCCAGCATGTCAAAGGAGGCGATTTTGCCTCTTTACTCTGCTCTCGTGAAACCCCACCTGGACTACTGCATCCAGCTCTGGAGCCCCCAAAATAGGAAGGACATGGACCTGTTGGAGTGGGTCCAGTGGAGGACCATGAAGATCACAGAATCACAGGGGTTGGAAGGGACCTCTGGAGATCATATAGTCCAACCCCCCTGCCAGAGCAGGGTCACCTAGAACAGGTTGCACAGAATGGCATCCAGGTGGCTTTCGAATGTCTCCAGAGTCAGAGACTCCACCACCTCTCTGGGCAGCCTGTTCCAGTGCTCTGCCACCCTCAAAATAAAGAAGTTCCTCCTCATGTCTAGGTGGAACTTCCTATGGTAAAGTCTGTGCCCATTACCTCTTGTCCTATCACTGGGCACCACTGAAAAAAGACTGGTCCCATCCTCCCGGCATTCTCCCTTGAAGTATTTGTAAGCATTGATGAGATCCCCTCTGAGTCTTCTCTTCTCCAGACCAAAATGACCCAAGTCCCTCAGCCTTTCCTCATAAGAAAGATGTTCCAGTCCCCTAAGNCACAACCCTCTGAGCTCTATCTGCCAGCCAGTTTTCAATCCACCCCACTGTCCATTCATCCAACCCATACTTCCTAAGCTTGCCTATGAGGAAAGATGATCAGAGGGCTGGAGCACCTCTCCTATGAAGGCAGGTTGAGAGAGTTGGGGTTGTTCAATCTGGAGAAGAGAATGCTCCAAGAAGACCTTATAGCGTCCTTCCAGTATCTGAAAGCGGCTTTCAAGAAAGCTGTAGAGGGACTTTTTACAAGGGCATGTAGTGATAGGATGAGAGGTAATGGCTTCAAACTGGAAGAGGGCAGATTTAGATCAGATATCAAGAAATTTTTCACTCTGAGGGTGGTGAGGCACTGGAACAGGTTGCTCAAAGATGTTGTAGATACCCCATTCCTAGAAGTGTTCAAGACCAGTCTGGATGGGGCTTTGAGCAACCTGGTCTAGTAGGAGGTGTCCTTGTCCACGGCAGGGGGGTTGGAACTAGATGATCTTTAAGGTCTCTTCCAACCTAAACCATTCTATGATTATATGATAAAGAGCACTGTTGGAATACCACTGGCTGCTGGTCTCATTCCAGCATCTGCCCATGTCTGGCCTCTGCTGCTGGACAAACCATTCAGCCCTCAGCAGACCTAAGTAAGTGACAGCCAGCTATCCTTTCATTTTGATCTGAGGAACACTTCCAGAGAGTCCAAAAGCAACCTTATAATTTACAACAGATTAATATCAAGAAGTGAAAACATTTAAGAACTATAACAGTCTCCAAGCAGACCTTGACAAGTAAGAGAGTAAACAGCTGATTGCATTACAAGAGGGGAAGCTTATACAGGAGGCAATACTGAAATAAAGAACCTGGTCCAGAATTAAAATAATTAGAAAATCATTCCAGTTATATAAATTATCCTGATGTATGACAGTACAAGCCAAGTACAAGAACAGCCGTCTGAGTTACCTCTCATATTAATTATTTTCTCTTCAACAGACACGTAGATATTTATAAATTTAAAATATAAACAAAAAAATTCATGTTTTCCTTAAATGGTATTTTTTCATCTACTTCTCAAGAGGAAACCTTTTCTAAGGAGCTAGAAAACTGATACTTAAGAAACAATGGAGAAAGAATAAACACATGCAGGATGGGGATGGGGTGGAGTAAACTTTTATATATTTAACTGATCTCTCCCTTTTGTTTGGTTCGGGTTTCTTTTTCTTCAATGACATCTGGTAGGCAAAGACAACTCCTGTTATTTCCATTAACATCAAATTAAGTAACTAAAAATAGGACTTCTGAATTGAGAAAGTGATGTCATATCTGGAAGTGCTACTTTTGTTGACAGTTGCTGGGAGAGGCAGTATTCAGGGTGAGTGGTAGATAGTGGTTTGGAACTAAATCAAATGGGCAAGCATTCCATTAGAGTCTGTGAACACTCTTGCTCTGTTTTATCTTCTACTTTAATCTCAGCATGCAAGTAGCTCCTTCAAAACCACTAAAGGGCTAGCCTCTGTGTTCAGATCATCTCTACAAGGTAACTGTCCCTTCTAGGTCTGGATTCTGTTTCACTGCTCCCAACATAGCTCTAACTACTCCATTATTATCCTCAAAGGTGAAACACAGGCAATTTTGGTAAGTCATTTCTACAGTTAAAACTTCAGCATCTGGGTGCTACTTCAGCAACATATTTTTAAACAACTGGAAGTCAAGATTCTACAAGGAATCCTCAGATGCTTGATTATTTCTTCATTTATTTGTACCAGAACATGCACAATATGAAACGCTAAGCAAATCAAAACAAGATCCAATGATAGTAAATCGAAATGTCATTAAAACTGTTAATGCCATTTGTTTAAATTCAGAAATACAAGGGAACAAATTGCCTCAGAAGTTTGCCAGTCTTTTCAGTTTCTGATAAACTTTCTTGCAGTTTCTCTCTGCCTTAGTCTTTTATTCCTACTGTCCCCTGTCCCCTTCAAAAAATGTAGGGAACAGAGAGCCATGGCTAGATTCCAGCATCAGGAGCTGGTGTCATATCAGTTTAACAAGACCAAGGTTTTTCAAGTCTAGGAAGTGCCTGAAGAATTAAAATGGACTTACACTTTTTAAAAATGATGATTTTTAGATAGTGCTATTTACTATGGGAAGACAATCTTACCAGCCTAATGCAACACTGGAAAAATTTGACAGATGAGCCCACTTTGCACCAATAATTTTTTTTTTTTTATATATACACCTCCCCTATATATTTGACTGTGCCTGTGTGTGTGTGTGCATACCATTCTTTTAAAAGCACCATTTTTTATACTAAAGCTGCAAGGATCCCTTTTAAGTGCTTACTGTCAGAGATCCAGCATCTCATTAGTGGCCATACTGTTTCTGAGAGAGCCTAATCCAGGTACTCCTGCTACCCACCACTGTACTGAGCGACACGTTCTGGGAACCAGGAACACTCTAAGATTCTCGTTTATCAGGGGGAGTGCCAATGCCCTTAATTGTAACAACCCCTCTGAGTTGGGTGGAGATCTAGTACCTCTCAAATTTAAAGACTCTTCTAGATGAATTAACAGTGCTCTTGAGACAGCCCAGTGGCTTTCTTTGTAGATGATGAAAAGGTTTCCAGGTAATGTCAGGGTGGGTTTGGTTTTGTTTTTTTTTTTCATTCGGCAGAGAAGTTGATTTTTGGCCCATTATTTTTTGCTATTTTAGAGTTGAAGCATCTGGTCATAATTAAATACATAGATTTTCACCAGGCAGACAGTACAGATTACACCAATGACTTGATGGCTCAAGTGATCTGAATGAAATTATCATAAGCCGTCATGAGTAGCAATACGAACTTTTACCACAGACACAATGAAGAATAGTATTTTTCTAGTAGTAAACAAATTGCCAGGAAGCTGAAGACAGTATTTGGACTTCATAGTCTCCATCTGGCTTCGAAAACCGAATAAATACAAATTTATGAGTAAAATGAAGCTGTGTTTTACACTATAAAGCCCTCCATTTTAAAAGGAAACAAATGAAAAAAATTATGAAACAGTTCAGCAGAATTATTCAGCTGAATTAGCTTCATTCCCTCTCCTTCACTTTTAAAATTGTACGAATATTGAAAAAAAGTAAAGTGAGTTTTCAAAACCAACATCACCATAAGCCATTCTAAGAGTGACAGCTGCATTGTTCTTGCACCTCTAGGTGAAAAAGATAGACAAGCTAATTGCCTTTGAAGTTTCAGGCTTTTTTTGGTACTGGATCTCATTACTATTTGCTTCCATGACTGAGTTTTCCTCAAGTTTTGAGGCTGTATATCTCATAATATAAACAAATTTATTAAAAATACAACTACCTGCCAGGATTTTTTTATTAAGGCTCTCAACAGATCACGTAAAGAGTTACCTTGACTTTTTATTCATGATTCATACCATCAAGCTGTCCACTGTGACATAGTTTAAAGTTTATTTTCCAGTTTGAGCTAGTATTTAAAAGCAACAAGACTGACGAGACCTGACCTGTATTACTATCTTTGCTTCATGCTAGTTTGTAACTTTAGACACATACCTTTTTTTTCACATGCAATGGGAAACTGCAGAAATTAAGGGGAATATTCACACTATGTAAAGATAAGAGATAAATTGATGTCTCCAGGACATACTCTCTGCTTCCTTCCTGCCTCAGTTTTGCAATCTGTAAAATGTGCAAATGGTATTTATCTAACAGCAGGATTTGAATGGTTAGTACCTTAGAGTTCTGGGACTTTGGGAAAAGCACTACAGAAGTACAATATATCATATTTTTCCTCAATTCTGAGACAAGTAACATGACTTGCGATAACTGTTTTTATGAAACATGTTACAGGTTAACAAATAATTACTTATACAGTTGGCCTCTTAGTGGGTTTTACAGTTTGGTTAAAGAATACTGGGGATCAAACAACCAACTCATTTTGCGCTGAACTGAAATAATCGGGGATTTATGCAAAGTGAAAAAAAAACCCTAACAAACAATGATTTTAAATCTATCACAGAAGCTTTATGTTATTCCAAATGAAAAAAAATAAAACTATTTCAGGTGGAATGAAGTATTTTGCTCAACTGAAAATGAAGTGTTTTGTTTAATGCCAGGTTAGTTAATGCTTTTTTTAGTGTCCTTTTTAACTTGGGTCACACTTGAAATGAAAAGTACAGCTGTTTAAAAAAGTTTAAATGCTTCATTTAAAAACTGTCAAAACAATATTTCTACATTTCCATTTTTTTTTATTTTTTTCCCGAACTGAAAAAATTCACAAAATATCACTCAAATAATGTTTTCCCTATCAAATATTATTTTTAGCAAAGGTCGTACACACTAATAAAGACTATTTTGCTCAGGCCAGCAAGATGAATAGAAGTATAAATCTAAACAGAAGCAACATTGGTTCAGACTATCCTACTTTTACCATCTCTTCAATTCTTGAACAGACAGTCGAGTCTTACCCTGCACTCCATATTCCATATTTCTGAATGCATGCAACGTGTTTTCCATGATCTGTTGGCTACCACGGAAATCACCTTAAGCTCAGAGCCACTGTTTAGCACTTTTTCTTACCAACTAGTTATATTTAGGTCAAAGCTGATCTGACAACACGAGCAGTGGTCGTCCCTCCATTCTGAGGATGATCATGTGCTTGCTTAAAGCAGCTTCAGTCCTTCAGAGGGACTGCAATTACTTGGTGGATTAGAAAAAATAGGAATGGCAGGTCTGTGATTTTTCTACATATGCCATAGTCTGCCTATCAATCCAGAGTCGTTACCTTTCTCAGCATATTTGACCAAGATGCGAAGCTTTCTGTATATCAGATGCTCTCACAAAGCAATGGCTGTAGTACTTGCCTGTAGTGTAACTTGCAGCAATATTTTCAGCACTTTGAAGCTCTAAGAAGCTATGCAACATAATTGAAAAGTAGAATTATTAAGAGGTTTCATGGATGAGGCAGGGAGGAAAGATTTCACAAACCAAAGTAAGCATTATAAAGGGTGAAAGAATTACTGCCTCTAGAATGAGGTTTTTCCCCCCAAGCCCCCAACACCACTTTTGTATTTAAATTCCTCAGGATGAAATGATCAAATTATACTAACAGTTTATACTGTAAAAGATATAATGGAAAATATTCCCATTTGGGGCAGTATTTTTTAACTGTATGAGCTAGAAATATAGTTTATGGAATATTTTTGTTACTTTGGGGTTTGTTTTTTCTTTAAATGACAGTGGTGAAGAAAGAGTTTGTTTGAATGTTCCCAAGCAAGCTATCAGACAACAACAAATGTTTATAAATTACACATTTAGAAACCCACATTTGTATACCCTTACTTTTTTTATGAAGGCTTATGTTATATATATATATATATAAAGTAGAAACTACAGCAATTGCAAGATCCATGCATGCACACTGGCTACAAACTCTAGCCTATGGACAGAGGAATTTCTTTCAATCATTTTAGTTTTAATTTTTACAGCCAAAACTCCTACTCTGTCTTGCCATCATGTACTTTTGGAAAAGGCAATATTCTCCAGAATTAAGCTCCTCTTTTTTAAAAAACAAAACAAACAAAAAAAACCCAACAAAAAAAAACATAAAAAAAAGCCCCAAACAAATTTGTGTCTGCAATGCTTGGCATACTAAACTGCTATTCTTTTCTCCTCCTCTCTGTTGGCCCCACAGTAGTACTACTGCTTTTTATTTGGGCATAAATACTAGAATCTTGAACCGCTGATACATCTTAAAAACTAAGAGAGGAAGACTGAAGACTGTGTGCATATTAATATTTTAACATTTTTCAGGATCTCTGAACTGCTTGAAAATATCAATACATTGAATTTTACAGAAGGAACATCTTTTTTTGCAGATGAGAACCAGGCAATAAAGGAGTAAATATGTTTGTTTTGTTTTCAAGTAGACATGCTCTCTACACATTTTAGGTTAGATCCTATTCAACCAAATTGGATGTAATTTATGGGTTAGACAGCTGCTACCCATCTTGGTGACAGCTAACTATCCAACCTATTTACTAGTCCATATTTCTAACTGCATAGGTATCTAAAGTCATGGAATGTCTCTTTATTTACCATATTTCCTTGGACATTTAACCATATATTCCCTTGTGTACTAAAAGGTGCGAAAGATTTAAATATCCTAGAAACAAGGATCTACATGATTGATTCTTGTCTCTTGCCACTGAGTATACAAGCCAGCAGGACAGAAAGAGATTCCTATTTGCCACCTCTCCTTCCTGTCCCACGACTCCTACATTTCTAGTGGGAGGAATTCTATTTCAATAAAATGGTGTGGAAAATACCCTTATCTAAGACACTGTATCTTTTGGTAATTGGCTTATTTTTCTCTGTTCTGGGGATATGAAGAATAATTCTTAAACTGAGCAAAATTTATGGCCCTACACTTTTTAGGTGAGCGTTCTAACCACCAGATTGTTGTGTAAACAACCCCTGACTAATTTCACCTAGAGATGACTATTAGCTAGAATCTTGGGTGACTCAGGTAAATAAGGGAAGGGATATGCAGAATACAAGTATCTGATTTCTCTTGTTAGAATGCATTATCACTTTAGTTAGAAACAGATACTTCTCTGTCTCTAGATCGGATGGTTCAAATGGTGGACTTGGCCTGAAAAGATTCAGAAGTGAGTATTTCTTTGTCCTTTTGGTTCAGAATGCATTATATGGAATATTTTAAACTTATCTTGCACTTCACTACACTGAAGAAATACCAGCTAATGCTAGTGTTAATAACACTTTTCTAGCAGCCACAGTCAGCACCTGTGATCAGTATAGTGTCATTTCATTTATTTCCTATAAAACCGGCTAAATACTCATCATCTAAGTCATTTCAAATTGCATTGGCAATACAAAATACATTTTAAGGAACAATCATACTCTGATGGGGATGGATTACATACCTTATTGGGTCTATTCCATCTATAATTTCCATGATGGCTTCTTGAGTGACTTATGCTGCACTAATCTGCTACCCCATAGTAGAAATGGATTTAGAGCAAATCTTTCTCCACAGGTGGCATTTCCCAGTAATGAATTCTGCCATTCAATTATATAATCAGAGTAATTTCTTCATGTTAAAAAAAGACCCCTTCTTGAGTGGCACATAAATTACCACTGGATTAAATTAGTGCTACTGCCAGGGCTTTGAGATTTCTCCAGTTGACAGACAGCACAGTACTGGTAACGATGATGAGAAAACATGTCATCTCAGAGATTTTTCAACTTTATTTTTCCATCTCTTCACACTGGCTTATTTCTGCTTGCTCTTACGGTAATTTCTGCCTCAGGTATCTTTCAAATTATTACACCCAGAGGCACCACAGGAGATTTTCAGTGCCATTAACTTCTGGGTAGAAATGTTCACCTTTGCTGAGGAACAACCAGTTATGTCAAATAGGAGGAAAGAATAAAAAAAATAATAATTAAAAAAAAAAACCAAACACAAACCACAAGCCATTTTGACACTAATAAAATACTTGGTTTACAAATGGTAATAAACTTTTGATAAGTATAACTGTCAGTTTGATTTACCCTTCATCAAAGCTAGCACAGCATTAAAGAACTTACAAAATCAGAGCTCTCTGCTGAGTGCAATGGGATATCATATACACAGGCAGCAGTGAGAATACTAACAAGTATTAATTTGTTAGCGTTAGACTTAGTCCCATGATGAGACCTCAAGTAAAACAAACATAAGATGTGTATGGCTTGCAGAGTCATCATTAATGAATTCCTAAATATTCTGCACCTGATATGCCAACCTTTTAATGAAGCAAATCATCCAGTTTAAAAATCAATGAAAACTGGAGTCTTTTACTTCCTTAAGCACAGGTGAAGGGAGGGAACACGAAATAATGCAAGTAAGAATAGCTAGCTGCAAAGGAGACAAAGGGGCAACTATTAATGGACGCAGAAACCCATTTCACTATTTTCTAAAGCAACTGTAAAGCATATCTGCTTTCAGATGCTACAGGTTAACCACATCATACTGAAAGCATGTAGATCATCTGTATAAAGCTAAGGAACTTTGTTGTTGTTCCTCCAGAAAGTATCCTAAGCTGTACTAGTACTCTTGGTAACAGAGTTGTGCGCTGGTGCTACGGTTCAGTATGTATTATACAGTGCTGAACACACTTCAGCCCGACCCAGCCACAGCAAGGTGCACCTGTAACATACGTGTTCTCTTATTATCAGAATAACACCATCACTTGGTGCAGACTGAGTCCTTCTCTGTTACCTACTACACAGTACACACTCCTAAGTTTCGACCTGAAGAAGAAAAATGCAGCAAGGAAGTCCTTCCTTGTGACATTTCCATCACAGCTTTCACTTTTAAATATTTTTTAGAGAGCAGGGAGCTGAGTCTTCTGCACATCTGTCTATTACACAAAAAGTGTCAGAGTCTGCCCCACTGATCTTCGTTACAGCTACTTAAAACCACTATCTATGCACTTAATTACAGAGTGGAGAAAATCTGCAACATTGCTCTTCTGTTCTTGGCCCCACATTTTACCAAGTTAATTTAATAAGTCAGTAACTGTTAGGACACCTTGGAAACTTCCAAGTGAAACAAAGTCCTATTCTTTGAGCCCAAATGTTTCCTGTAAGAACATTTTGCACTTGACAGCCTTTTTCAGAATCTAAGTCATGTTCCTTATGCCTAGAGTCAACTCATCAGGCAAGTTGGTTGAGGCACCTTTGACCCTAATTCTGGGACATATTCAATGGGGAACTGGCTAGGGACTGGGACGTAACACTTCACAGATCCTCTGTGACCCAAACTTTTACCCTTCAGCACACAGCCCTACAAGAATTGCAGCACATTTTTAGAAAAGCAGTCAGTTTTCATTCATAACTTTTCTTTAATAACACCAGCTAGTCCCCAGAAAGAAATCTTACAGGAGACAGTTAAGAAATACTTTAGTCATACAGAAAATTGCTTCCTGGATTTAGGTAGACTGTCCAAGATCGTGAAGGAGGAGAATAGTAAATATATCCTATGGAAAGTTACTATTCAACTCTATCTCTATTAAAAAGTCAGAAGGCATTAAAAAAAAAAATGGTATTGCACTGAACAGAACAGAGAGATTATCACTTTTATGTTCCAGTAAGTACTGGAAAATTACCAGGTCACCAAGAGTTAACAAATTTCTGAGAATAAGAGCAACCAAGAGTGCGCACACAAAAATACACTGTGAAAGGGATCTAACTCACAGGGTATCAATTTTTGCAGGCTTAACCTTTTCTTCACATTGTTTTCAATAGTTAGGTACTACCTTTTATAGACATAAGTTAAAGGGAAAACTTTACTGTAGAATTTTGGTGTTAACGTAGTTAATCAAATTACTTTCTAAAACCAGTTTACTGTTTACTCAAAGCTGCTTAGAAAAATGCTTATGTACCTTTTATAGGTATTTCAGTTTGACATGTAAAAATTTAAAATTCACTTAGTCTGTTAGTAGTCATTACCTGTGTATTATTGAGCATATAAAACATATGACATTTTGTATATTCCTTCAGTATCTAAACTGTGAATAACATTATCATATATATATATGAATACCCTTGTTTGTAAAACTGAGTATTGGTAGGAGAATAAGGTGGTACTCAAACATTTTAATGAGCAAAATACATTTTGTAGAAAACCAATGAACACAGTGGAATCAAACAGCCATTGAGAGTAGGATTTACTGTTCATGAACTCTGGCTCCCATTAAGTTTATTAAACTATTCTAAATATCTGTGTAAATCCAGAGTCTTTCTTTGTGTTGAAAAAAAAGACAGTGTTTGTGTGTGTAAAATCTTTATTTCCTCCTAGGTTTTTGGTCTTATGTGGCACACTTTTGCGTTTTTTGTGGTTTGGTTTTTTTTTTGTTTGTTTAGGTTTTTTGTTTGGTTTTTGTTTGTTTGTTTTTTTGTTTGTTTGTTTTTTCCCCTGCAGCCAGCAGCAGTCACTTGAGGATGAGCACACACTCAGTACATTTCCGCAACCAATTCTGTAAGATTTCATTATTTTACAGTTTGGATAAGAGTTTTCATTAGAATCCAAGCAATCTGACACATTCACCCAGACTTTTGAAATATCTCCTCCCATTTGTTGAAATACACAGTGGACAACAACATTAAAGCAGTACTTCACTTTAATTTCTCTTTTCCTTAACTGATTGCACGTGTATTATTCCAAATAAACATCCAAATATCAAAATTATGGCAGCACTTGCCAAATGACCCAATAAAACTTATATAAACAATGTCAAATAACTACTTATCTCTTCTGACTACCCACTAGCCATATCTTATTCACTCTACTTTCCTCATAACACCAGTAATTGAAGTTCACATCAAATATGATGTGTCTGGGCCTTTGGACTGCCTGACTCAAAGAAGGAAAATAAAATTGTCAGTGTAGTGTGGAAGTATCTTCATATAAGGAGGAAGCAAAAAGTTTGGGGGCAGAGTTGTTTTTTTTGTTGCTGGGTCTTGGTTTTTTCTGCTTGTTTTTTTGTGTTTTGTTTTGGTTTTTTTTTTTTTTTTAAATCCATTTTTTTTGACACAATGTGTCAGGGAAGTGAAGGCATAACAGCACTACAGGCCAGTTTTTCTTATAATGAAAATGTTTCTAGTTAAGTTTTGAAGTATGCCAGCATTAATTCAGGATTCTGCATGACATATGATGCACAGAAGTCTTGCACTAAGTAAATTCTCAAAGGTTAATTGTTGGCAGAGCCTTCTGATACCTGAGTAAGATAAAGGTGAAGACTGAATAAACCTGTATAAAAATAAGGATGAAATGTATACGCCAGAACTAAATTAATGATAAAATTAACAGGAGGAATTATTTTTCGCTCTTTACCTCTCAAAATTGGCATAGAATGTGGCCTTTATGGACTTGGAGCTTCCTACAGCATGAAATAGCAGTTATTCAGTTGCGAAAACAAATATGTAGCTAAAATACAGTAAATTGTAAGAAAAAAAAAGAACAGCTATAAAAACATGGGATTAGCAGTTGAGGAAATGGCAAGGTAAGTAAGCAAGAAAGAACACTACTTTTTTTTTTCGTACTCCTAAGACCAGTAGTTTATGAAGCCCAGTTCTAGCCATAACCCTGTCCCTTTTCTAATGTATAATTCTAAACCTAGGCCAGGGTTTTGTTATACCACTGGCTTGTTTCACAGTTTATACTTCGTTAAGTTTTGTCTGGAAGCAGCAGAAATTATTTGGGTAGATTTAGGGTTGCAACCAGAGTTCAGGATAGCTCGTGATTTAATGCTGAGGCTAGGTCCTGCGAAGCAGCGTATACTAAGGTTTTACATTCACAGTAGCCACTTGGGAAGGAATAAAGGTAGCACGGGGAGGAAACATTATGTAAGAAGAAATACGAAGCTGGAGTGGAAATATGATTTAAATTTGACTCAGGAAGGACCAGTAAGAAATGGAGTGCATGGAGCATGGATGAGGAGCTGACCAAGAGCTTATGGGTCAGGATTAAAGGGAAGGCAGGGACAGGTGATGTTACAGTGGGGTTACAGAGTGGATGATGCCCTCTATAGACAGATAGGAGCAGCCTCACATTCGTAAGCCGTGGTCCTCATGGGGAACTTCAGGCACCCCGATATATGTTGAAGGGACAACACAGCAGGGCAAAATAATCCAGGAGGTTCCTGGAATGCGCCAATGATAACTTCCTTCTCCAGGCAACACAGAAGCCATTTAGGAGAAGCGTTATGCTGGACCTTGTTCTCAGCAACAAAAAGGTCTAGTGGGGAATGTGAATCACAAAATCACAGGGGTTGGAGGGGACCTCTGGAGATCATCTAGTCCAACCCCCCTGCCAGAGCAGGGTCACCTAGAACAGGTTGCACAGAATGGCACCCAGGTGGCTTTTGAATGTCTCCAGAGTCAGAGACTCCACCACCTCTCTGGGCAGCCTGTTCCAGTGCTCTGCCACCCTCAAAATAAAGAAGTTCCTCCTCATGTCTAGGTGGAACTTCCTATGGTCAAGTTTGTGCCCATTACCTCTTGTCCTATCACTGGGCACCACTGAAAAAAAGACTGGTCCCATCCTCCCGGCATTCTCCCTTGAAGTATTTATAGGCATTGATGAGATCCCCTCTGAGTCTTCTCTTCTCTAGACCAAAATGACCCAAGTCCCTCAGCCTTTCCTCATAAGAAAGATGTTCCAGTCCCCTAAGCACCTTTGTAGCCCTTTGCTGTGCCCTCTCCAGCAGTTCCCTGGTCTTCTTGAACCGGGGAGCCCAGAAATGTACACAGTATCCCAGGTGCGGCCTCACCAGGGCAGAGTAGAGGGGAAGGTAACCTCCTCCGACCTGCTTGCTACACTCCTCTTGACGCACCCCAGGATGCCATTGGCCTTCTTGGCCACAAGGGCACATTGCTGGCTCATGGTCATCCTGTTGTCCACCAGGACTCCCAGGTCCCTTTCCACAGAGCTGCTTTCCAGCAGGTCAGCCCCTGACCTGTACTGGTGCATGGGGTTTTTCCTCCCCAGGTGCAGGACCTTACACTTGCCCTTGTTGAACTTCATTAGGTTTCTCTCTGCCCAAAAGGCAGCTCAAGGGCAGCCTTGGCTTCAGTGACCATGCAATAGTGGAATTCAAGAACATTAGGGAAGCAAGGAGGGCACACAGCAACCTCACCACCCCAGACTTCAGGAGAGCAGTCTTTGGCCTCTTCGGGGATCTGCTTGGTAGACAACCA
>VYXH01000695.1:95662-109723 GCA_013397275.1 Burhinus bistriatus | reverse complement strand
TTTTAAAAGGGCATGTAGTGATAGGATGAGGGGTAATGGCTTCAAACTGGAAGAGGGGAGATTTAGATTAGATATCATGAAGAAATTTTTTATTCTGGAGGTGGTGAGACACTTGAATAGCTTGCCCAGAGGAGCTGTGGATGCCCCATCCCCAGAACCGTTCAAGACTATGAGCAACCTGGTCTACTGGAAGGTGTTCCTGCCCATGGCAGGAGGGGTTGAAACTATATGATCTTTAAGGTCCCTTCCAGCCCATACCATTCTATGATTCTATGAAATGACTGAGTTATAGATAACACTTCTGCTCAGATGATTTTCCTTGCCTGGAAGACAACACTGGGCTAGTTTCAGTGACATAGACAGGACTTTGCCAGTAATTGGGCTAAGGCTGCGGACAGAGCTCATAGGCTTGGCTAAGGTCCAGATGGGACCATTTGGGCTGGCATACCTGGACTAGCTCCGGGTTTTGCAGATGCTATCTAACCAGACATCATCTGATTTAGGAGGGATCACTTGGCTTATCAGAACTACAAAGTTAAGTTCATGGAAGATTTAAAATAAACCTCTTAAACTGGGGTAAATTCTTATTGCACCTTGCTTGATTTATACTCCATTTTGGGGGGTGAAATAAGTATGATGATCACATACTTACTGGCTTCCATATATTTAATGGTATCATTATTGTGGTTTCAACTTGTTTTCAAACAATAATATTTTAAATTTGCTTTTTACTACATGCTATGAATTACTGACAGGGTACTTTTCCAATAAAACTATTTTATTCTTTAGCTTACCACTAAAAAATTTTAGGAAGAAAATAAGTGGCAAAAAGAAAGTCTCAGAACTCTGAACCACAACTCTGCATTCAAGTTTCAGCTACTGCACTTCTTTCATACTCATCTTCTGAGTACTGTTACAACAGCTCTGATGCCACCGTCATGGTTTTCTCTCACACCAGTGTAAACTAATCAACATAAATTAGTAGTTTTCTCATTTTTACACATGAAAAGAATGATGTCTTACTCCCCCTCATGAGTGAAATATGTTGTTTTCCAGCATTAAACCCTCTGTCAAAGTCATCTTCCTTGAACTTCACTGAATGCATATGATGTAGCTGGTCTCGAGATTCTAGAGAAGCCCTTACTTGTTTTCAACAACATTCACTCATGTCTGTAGTGCCAAAGATGTCATCTACCTTAAAAACATTAGCAGTAACATGTGTGCATGTATACTGCATCTTGCTGATACAGTAGACTCAGGAATATTTTATATTATGTTTTCAGATTTTTACATCTTTGCAGCCAGGACTGTATGTACTTTCCATAAATATTGGGGAAAGAATGCGATAACCTTGATGTTTGAAAGAAGCAGTGCATAATACCATGAGCAGATGGATGATTTTGTATTTTTTTTTTTTTTCTTCTTGAACTGAAGTAGGTGACACTTCAAATACTCTTGACGCTGAATCTAATCCCTTTCTCTGGTAACTGGCATTACTCTTAGCCTTTTGTTTTGCTTTTTTAATAAAATACCATTACACTAGGAATGTTTCTTGCTTTGTATTTTCATTGTTCTTTTTGTGAGTTTATGCATGTAAATTACTGACCAAAAGAAAACTCTGTTCATCTGTGTCTTTCCCTCCCCCCTCTAACCCCCGCTCCCTTTCCCTCCATTTAAAAGCTTGATTTTGCTGCTACTGAAATCAAGGACATTATATTCATCATTTTTCATAGAACAGCATCATGACTGCAGTGATATATCCCATCTGAAGATGCTTTTTTTTTCCTCTATTGTCTATTAAGTTACTGGCCACAAATATCTTCATTAATATGAATTTCATCTTTAGTAATATGGTCAAAATAAAAGAATGGCCTCTGCCTGCCTTCATTCTATTTCTACATTTTGACATGAAGAGTCTATCTTAGGAACTACATGAACACACTATCCTATTAACTCCTTCTATTAATGTTCATCTCTTGTAACTAGAAACCAGGTCATCCCAGACACTGCGATAGAAAAGTAGTGAAAATTTGAACTTTATTTGCCTATTTCCCCTCTTTGTTTTTTTGGTTTTTACTCTTTCTGTAGAAACTAAGCATTGAATAGGCCCTGTATTTATGCACAAACCAACTGTGAAGACAGGAGACCTTATATGAATTTGGCAGCACTCAAGACAGAAACAAGGGCTGGGGGGGGAAAGACATGCCAAACTCCCAAATGGAAAGTAAAGTTAGAACTGTCCACAGAACAGATCACCTGTCCCATTCCTTTCAGGATATTGCATGCTAAAGGATAAATAATCAGCTCACTGATATCACAAAACAAAATAATAATAAAAGGTTATTCTCTGAAAGCATGTCTTCCTGCTTTGCCAAGGTCTTTTCTCTCCATCTGGGTAACAACCTTTATCTTAAGGAAAAGGAAGAAGATTATCCAGTTCTCTGTGAAGATCTAGTTTCTTTAATTCCTTCTCATTAATTCCATTGCTTGCTAACTCACATTCTGTTGCTCTTTAGGACAACTGCATCATATCCCTGTGAATCATACAGGGAGGATCTTCAAGCCTTTTTCACTGAAAGGCATGGAGGATCCTACCCAAAATAGCAAGAAATGTAAGCATTATGCTTGCAAACAGTTCCACAGCTTTTGATTTCAGCTCGGGCACAATACTTCTTTGACAGGTCTCTCTGAACAGTTCAGCTTGTGTTTTCACAGCTTCTCTTTACTTCCAGTTATTACACAAGTACATTAAGACATTCTTCCTTTTGTATTCCATACAGAATACTTAAAAACTTATAACAGCCAGCAATTAAAAACAGTCTTAAGATCTCATTCATCATTAGCTTCCAAACTACTAAGCAGACAACAGAATCTGGCATTCTTGCATCTTTTGATCCAGAGAGGCAGGAGCACATTATTATATACCTCTCTCCAGTGGAAACACTTCTCCACACCTAACGCCCTAATTAATGTCTTGAACTGCATTGGAACAAAATTTCTGTTGCAAGGATGTGTAAACAGATTCACTTGTTTCATTTTTGTATGACCCTCTGTGGTTTAAATTGTAACTGTACACATGGTCCGTCTTTAATGTTTATACTATTGGTCTGGCTTGACAGAAAGAGAAAGAGCCTCAGGCTAAAAGATGTATCACAACAAGTTAATTTAATTCACAAAAAAAAAAAGAACTTCTTCCACCTCTTATTTCTCGAACTGCCTCATTTAGATTCATAGTCTTTGAAATTTGTTATTCTGGAAAAGGTGGGATTTGTTTTGGTTGGGTTTTTTTGACTGAAGAGGGCTATATTGTAAGCATATAAAGGCAGATATTCAAAGAAGTAAGCAGATACCCACATTACGTAAATACAGACAACTGCCTTGCCTTCAGTGGATCTCCATTAATCCACATACTGGAATCTGGGTAAAATTTGCTTGATGTATAAACAATGCTAATAAACTTATACATTGCAGTCTATTTGACTAAGTACTATACTAGTTGTTCTCACTGATAAATGTAATTTATATATTGATTTATATACTAGGACTCCCTTACAGTGGCACTTCTGCATATTATGAATTAGACTCAAGAATATGTTTCAAAAATAGTACTGCTTCTAAGGAAAGTGTTATTTTAAGAATTAAAGCAAGAACTGGAACGAGAAAACCACTGCCCCCCCCACCCCCTCGCAGNTGGCTTCGCTCCAAGGTCTACAGCCTGAAAAACTGTCGTTGTAGGCCTCAACTACAGAAACCCCCCCCCCCCCCCCCCCCCCCCATTTTTAAGGAGCAATGAGGCAATGATACAGATATACTGAAGATGATAAATGTGAAACTTCGGGAATAGTTGTATCATGACTTCTCCATTTCACGTGGAAACACAAGGCTTCCTCTCCTCAATCAGTAGCAAAATTCCCCATTACCTCAGTGGCATAGTATCAGGTCTGTCAAAAACCACAATCCTGCTGCATTATACGACTGTTCAGGAAATATTTCACGGGCCGTAAATCATCCTCAGCATTTCTCTGAGAAACAGCTATGTTAACAAGTCTCCTCCATTATCTAAACAGCAGGAGGCTCCTGCAAACTCTCTCTTCAACAGCCCAGGAGCACACCCACACTGTGGAAGTAGAGACAGAATCTGAAAGAGAAGCTAAGGCATGGATCCCTTTAACACAACTGGTACTGGGAATGAAAAATAATAATAATAATAAAATACAAAATAACTACTTCCCTAGGACTAGAATAGCATTGTCATTATTCCATAGTCTCCCTGACATACTAGAACTGTGGATAACCACATTTATAAAGAACAAATACAGTGCCATAAAAACTGAATTCCCCCCCCCCCAAGGACTGAAGTGACTTACTTGGATAGAAAAAGAAACGCTCTACAGCAGTTTAAATATATTTCAACCTTTGAAAGCCTACAGCCACCTGCAGGACTTTGCTTCAGGAGTTACTTCAGACCACTGTGGGCATGAACCGTTAGCAGGCCAGCAAACTAGCTTACAAGTAACTAAAATGAACCATACCAAGCAAAACACAGCACAACTTTACACGTGATACAGAAGTGAAAATCTTGGCCCCTGTATTTATCACCACATTAAATTACACTCAGAAGTTAAAGTGAGCGCTCATAACAATAGGCATTAGAGCTGAATATTAAGCATACAAACAAGCCTTGTAAATACACGATGAAAATCATTAAGAGTTGTTGTGGTTTTCTTTGCCCTGGTGGCTCCAGGCATACAGGGGAACCTCCGAAGTGTGACCAAAACACAGGGACTTGTGGAGCCAGCCCCAGGCCCAGGCCCAGCCCCAGCCACCCCTACAAGCAGCAGCAGGCCCGGCAGGCCGTACCTTACCAAGTTCAGCTGCTCCACCTGCTGAAGACAGCATCATCCCACTACCCCAGTATCCTCTGTCAGCTGTAACACTTAACTACTCTCCTGGAGACACATACCTCACAGCCTCTCTCCTTTCCTGGGACCAAACCTGGGTGCTTGCTCCTAAATTTCCTCACAGAGTGGAGCCACCTGCTGTGCCGGGCCCTTAAAGGCCAGCCGGCAGGCCCAGCTACCTGCCTGCTCACCCATCCCCTCTGTGAGGTGCCCCCTTCCCAGTAAGTGCAGTGGCCTAGGAATTAAATCATTAAAAAAAAGGAGGACCTCTCTAACGGGGATTATAATGAGCAACAATTACTGTGGAAAACTTCAGGCTGAATGGTTGTTTACTTAAGTAATGATGTCCTAAAAACTGAATAATCTCTTCCATCTGCATTTATATGGGACCCTGGATACCAAAGCCATCATGGCTTTTTCTAAAACATGAGAAAACAGAGGAAAAAAAACACCAACAGATTGCTTTTCATTGGAAAAAAATTCCCTGAGGGAAATAATTTAAGAAAATAAAATAATCAGAACCTTTATTAAACAAATCATTTCAAGGAGAAATCCTTCTGGAGACAGCCAAACTGAGTAAAGGGCTGCTTCTTTGATTTCTGATCAAGATAATACCTAAATAATAATTATTATTATCATTATTATTGTTCTTGTTGAAGAAAATAGAGGCTCGAAGTGAAAATTAAGTGTCTTTTCATAAAGTGGGTAAGCATCTCTGTTCAAAATATTTTCGAGTTTGAAAGGAAAAATAAGGTAGACCATGACTAGAGGAAAGAAAATTCTATTATGCTTATTGGCAGAGACAGAAGCGATGCACAAAGAAATCAAACTCCTTTCTTAAAGTCACAAAGGAAGTATTAACAAATAAAAAAGTATTAAAGTATTAAAAAGTAAATAAGTATTAACAAATAAATAGAAATCACCTGAGTTACAGAAGTTCTTTTTCTCTTTACAATAGGCGATATGTCCAGGAAAAAGAGTAAAAACTATATGCACACACATGCACCCCCTTGAATTCCACTGCCCATATGGCTTTCCCTAGCTGCTGTAACAAGGTAAAATTTTCAGAAAATTCGTAGTTCAAAGTTTTCTAACGTTTCTTCGCTTGCATTTATTTTATTTAGCCAAATTATGACTAAAAAAAAGTTCTATAAGTGTTTCCAGAGAACACAAACACTACTCCAAAAATAGAGGCATGTTTAGCTAGCCTCATGATTTACTCCCAAAGAGAGGGAAAATTTTCATTTCCTTTTTTCAGTGTTTTGGAGAGTTTTGCTTCAAAAAGATTCAGCAAAGATTTGCAGGAATAGCCCAACCTGCAGACAACTATCTGTGTTTCAGTGTCTTGTGAGTTTATCAGAAGCCCTTGAAAGGCAGATTAGAAGATTAGCAATGCCCATTTTAGTTATCTGAACAAGCAAATTCACAGCAGTGTGTTTTCCAGTTCACTGAGTTTCATAGCTAGAGGTATACGTTGGATGTGCATCCAGTCACAGAAGCTCTCTATAGATTAACACCCAGGTTTTGGACTTATCCCTAACTTACTCAAAACTTTATTTAGAAATCAGCCTGGACCCTCAAATTAAAGAATGTTTCCCAACACCTCTCAGTTTTTATTAGTGAGAGATGCAATATGAGGTCTTATTATATTTTTGGTAATTCTAATCAGTGTTCCAGACAAAGACACAAGCAAAGAAAAGTGAGAAAATTAAAAATAAAACAGACAAAAGAGTGTATTGAAGTTTTTGTGAACAGCAAGAGTCCTTGTCACTTTCAGTACATTTGAAGCACTAAGTTTATCTTTATTAATTACAGATTAATTGCATCCTTTCATTTTTTTGATGCTGTACAATACAGTAGCTGGTACTATTCATACTGCAATAGAGAGTACTTTCCATACCTGACTAGAAGAAATATATGAGGGGGATTTGTAACTGGAAATTATCCATAAATAAAAAGTTGTGGGCAAATGAGCCATTGGCATTATTCGTGTTATTCAAAACTACTTGTTTCATAATTTTCTTCATAACATTTTATCAACACTGAACATTATAAATCACATAAATAAAATAAAGATGGTATTACTATTTCTTGAGAGACATACCTCTGATTTCAGAAATCGTTTTATTTTCCTGAGCTTTCACTATAATCAAGGTATTTATTCGCGTGATTTCTTTTGCCCTTAACCAGCTAGAAGGGCAAAGCTGACAGGCTCGTGACAAGATCATCACTTTATTGTTTCTTCAGCTATGATAAACTCTAAGTGGAGAAATTACACTAATCTGAGAACTTAGTTTTCCTCAGCCAACAGTTATAATTCCAAAATTATTTGGTATTCACATACCTGGAGTTTGACAATCATTCAGGGTGAAAAAGGTTATTTACCAGATGAGACAAAATGATTGTTTGACTATCAGTATTCAAAAGTGACCAAAAGAAGTAGTCCTTTGTTTTTCCAGCAGGTTATTCACTGGTTTGTTATTTCTTACAGTTACACCTTTATGACTTTAAATCTTTTCATTAATTGCTGATAACATAGCTAAAAATTAAACAAAACACAATATGATGCCATTTCTTCATTCTGCAGTGCTCAGGTGGTATGGACTAAACAAAGATATCAAATAAAGATTATTTAGTGCTCTCAGCACCAGAAAGTTTAAGCTGTTGAGCACAAGTATGAGCCAAATCTTGAGGAAGTTCTTCCTTGGACTGACTGGGTGAACATGTTGGCTGGTGCAGCTACAGGATGAAGAAGAGGTCTATAGATAATCAGGATAGAGAAAGATGGTTCATAAGTCAGGATGAGTTAGGTTTCTTAGGATCATTCATTTTGCCCTTGATTAACAGGATGCAGCTACCATATTTACTCATCCCTCTGCCTGCAATACAGTTGAGTAATCATCAAGAAAAATAACATGCTAGGGAGCATTGTTTATATTTATTAAAAAAGTCAAAGATCAGTGCTCTGAGTACATCCTGGGAGTTTGGCTGCTTAGGCTCAGGTGAGGTAATGCCACAAGTGTCTGGCTTTGGAGAGACCTGTTTGAGAAAGGTCTGCTAGGAAATCTTAGCAGGGTCACCCCAACCAGCAAGAAATTCCCTGTGTCTATCTGCCGAACAGAGGATGTGCTCAGTTTTACATTCATGCCATACAAATAAGCAAAATGTCCCTTCATATCAATTGCTTGTCAAATGTCTGTATGACCCTTTGCCTGCTTATCGTGTGCCGAAGAATCTAAAGTTTAGGTTTGGTACTGTAAGGCAGTGTGGCATAGATGTAATTTTAAGTGCATAAAGGTCTTCATGGACTTCAATAACACCTTTCATATGCTTGAAATTATACATATGCACAAGCAACTTATTAAAAGATGGCATTAGAAATTAAATTATTGCATTCAAAGGTAATCCCAGGAATGTTAAATTTAAAATCTGTAGGAAGAAAGTTAAACCCTTCCTAATTACCAAGTCTACCATGCCAGCTCAGCAACCTGTGCGGAAATCCAGCAAACTTCATAAACACTGTGTTCTAGAAACCTGAGGTGCTTGTTTTTGCTGGAAGAAATATGCCAAGCTCATGGAAAATTGCCTGAATAGTCATCTTTTTAAAACAGAAGGATAAAATGTAATAATAACAAGGGCTGTCCCCCCTTCTATATATTTAAGTTTTAGGGCATTAAAGCTATCTAGAAATAACAACAACAACAACAGCAACAAAACATTTGGGCAATGTATGATTAATTATACAATATATTTGACTGAAAACATGTGTAATGTATGGATGGGATTATAGGGTTCTAAAAATGCTGGAAGTAGCAATCTGATAATAGAAAATGTACTTTTCCTAGACCAGTATCATTGAACCATGGCAAAACATGGATGTAGATAAATCCTAACATTGCAGGCTTGATTCAGGATTCTGCTAAACTGAGGTGCTGGCCTGAAGGAAATAGGATGGATGCAATCAGATAACTTCCAGCTTTGCATGGGCTTTCTTCTCAGGGATATAAGCAATCCTTTTGCTCATATTCTGTAGTAGAAACCTAAAGGACTGAAGCAATCTCACTGTGAGGAAGCAGGCAACTCAGGTGAATTTAATAAATTGAATTGGTTTATAGCAGGGTAGTAGAACCTTTTCTAGAGGGTGTTTCCAAGGACAAACAAAGCAATTCCCATTTGGCTCAATAACATTCACTTACATAGCGGGAAGGAATAATTACCCTATTGCAGGAATAAGATGTGAAAATTAATAGCTTAAGTTACTTCGTAGGTCAAATAAGATGATAATGGTAGTTCTTTTTGACCTTAGAATCTATGGATCTGTGCTTTAAGCTGTAGAGGCCCCTCTGGATTTTATATATGTACTAAAAGTTGAACATTGTTTGGAAAGATTAGAAACGCTTTTTTTTCCTGGCTAGTAAAGATATGGTAGGAGGCAGATGCTGATTTTACCCACCCTTTTTAAAATCTCCGATTTCATTTCAGACACAATGTCAACAATTTCATTATCCCTTCAGACTAATCATGATTTTAAAAGCCTTCTACCATCTTTGAATTGTTTTTCAGTAGATTTAAAAGTCAAATCTAATGAATACAAGTATGTATCATTCGTTGATCTTTGCAGCACACACTATATGGCAAAAAGTAATGAATACAGGGCACTAAACAGTATTTCATAGGTTCACATCAGATCAGTATGATAACAAAGAAATGCTGAAATATTCAGTTTGCTTGCCTACAAAGTTGGGTGAAAGGAATGATTTTCATTTCTGTGACAATGCTTAAGAGCTAACCGTAAGTGGTGAAGAGCTGACTTGTATTCTTTCACTCCTGTGAAAATACTTAGCACCTCCCAATTTTTGTGAATAGCAAAGGAAAAAGCAGAGACAATGGCCAGACTGTGTTTATTTTTATGGATTAGTTTTCCAACTCAAACTGTCTGCTGTCTTCCAAAAGACTGTAATTTGCTAGAAATATTTCCACAGAAAAAAAAGCATCAAATGTAAAAATAGTGTCACCCAGTGGTCAGGACATATCTAATTTTTATGCTCAAAACAACAAATTATTTTCCTGGGATATCCCATACTTCTTTCAGCTGGAGTGTAGCATGTCCTGTTTCAGTGAAAGGACTCATCTCTACTTAACCAACATTCTTAACCATAGCCTTTGCTTTTTCATGCTCAATAATTTTGTCATTGATTTTGGGACAATTTTTTTCTTGTGAGAGAAGTGGTTTTGAGCAAGCAATACAAGTTCTTGATTGTCTGTAAGTAATTAATTCCTTAGATGACACATATGAAGAAAAAGTTGCATATAAAGAAAAATCCAAGTTTTCCTCTATTCATATTTCACATTTTCTTATCCTCAGCTGAAATACGATTTTTGGAAATTTAGAAAAAGAAATCAAATGATTCAGTGGTTTATAATGCTGATGTGACTTCATTTCAATTTATCTCAGTTTCCTACATAGCTGTTGTCCCAAACTTCCTCTACCTTACCAATACATATTAATCTGTACATATTAAATCCTCACCAAATCTTGTGATTCTTTTGGTTAAAATTGCTGACACAGCTTGTAACGTAGTTAGAATCCAGGCAGACCCTTTGCCTTAAGTTGCTTATCAGCTCTGGGTTAAGATAAACTGGCAATTCTCCAAGTGTCTTTCAAATTAACTTTTGTAAAACCAAATATGTTCTTTCACCATTCACTGCAAAAGAATTACAGAGCAACTGAACACAGAGACCCATAAAACCATCCTCCAACAGTAGCTGATAGACAGCTCACTTGTAGATGAAATACAAGACTCAAAACTGGTGACTTTATCAAAAGGATGGGATCAAACAATGATAACAAAAAGAAAACAGGTTTGGGGGGGGTTTGCCTATTTTTTTCTTCTATTTGACCTGTGCTAAGTATGGTAACAAGTATTACCTCCAACATTATGGTAACAACTATTATCTCACAACTTTGTTATAATAACTGATATTATCTATAAAAGCCAGCAATCAAAATATTTGGGGGAATGCCTGACTCCAACAAAAGTGACATCGTGGGAAGTTTTATACTTCTTTTTAAATGCAACTAAGATTTATCCCAATCAATAGCAGCTGTACATGGCAGTTCTTTAGGTGAAAACACTATAGCAGCTATAGGTGTTGCCTTCTTCACTACAATGAAATGGTGGCATATTTTTTCCACATCTTGCCTTTAGGTCAAAACTCTTCCTATTTCATCAGCATGACAGCTAATGTTACAGGCCAAAACTAATAGTATTAAAAAGGCTTCTACAAAATCTGTGAGATCTCCAGAATCTGAAGAAAAAAACAAACAAACAAAAAACAACAAAAAACCCAACAACCTAAAAACCTAGAAATAATTATTTCCATGCAAAATTTAAAAGTATTTACCTAAAGTTTGCACACATCCTCAAATTTCATGCATGCTTTAGAATTTTTAAAGTTTTCATTGTAGATTATACAAATAGTGAAACAAAAGTGCAGGCAAAAAGCAGTCTAGTGGATTGTTTGAATTAAAACTGTAGTGAATTCCATTTATTTGAAAACAAAAAGAGGATACTGCCAATATTAAGTAGCTAATTATTTTGGATTACACTCCACTGTTGATCAGTTTGGTAACCAGTATGCTTAATCAAGATACATCAGGTATCTCAAATAAAATAAAATAAAATAAAACAAAATAACCACAGAACTCCAAATTCAACTGAAGTTACAGTGAAAAATATATGAAAGCTGAAGATATTTTATATCCAGTTATTTTCAGGTATACTTAGAAGACCTGCAAATGAGGTAGAAGGGAAGAGAATGTATTACAACAGCTGCATTTTCAACTTCATCAGAAGAGCTCAGCACTGTTACAACTGGCTCAAGAACGCCTATTCAGTATTTGTAGAATGGAAAGAAACTGTCTACATAGTGCTTTTCTGCTAAAACCTTCTGTTCCACAAGGGCAACAAGCTAACTTCTTAGCCTGTTAAATATGATAAGCAGCATAATTTTTCAACAATTATAAATGACTGCAAATGCCTGTTAAATCCTTATCCAGCCGTGCTTCAGGAGATATACTGTATTCTTACAGCAGAGCTGCCTGCCTTTGAGACTAATAGTCTGCAGCCAGCTCTAGATTAGCTCCCTTCCCTTCCCTTCCCTTCCCTTCCCTTCCCTTCCCTTCCCTTCATCTCTTTCCTTTCTTCCCTTCCTTTTGTTTCTTTTCTTTCATTCCTTTTCTTTCNTCCTCTCCTCTCCTCTCCTCTCCTCCCCTCCCCTCCCTTCCCTTCCCTTCTCTCACAAGCCAGTGCACCAATCAAAGTAGCAAGGACATTTTTTCAAATAACTTCCTTTGTGGATTTACCTCTTCAGATTGTGCTAATTTATTGCCCACTAACATAATTTATAAGCATTTGGGAGAACTTAGGCTGTATTTGTTTTTGAACTTTGGATCTGCTTAGTACAGAAAATGGGAAGCAATTTTCTTTCATAAGTGATGACCAAAAGTGATGACCAATAACCAAGTATTCTGGTCTTTTTGCCCTATGTATGTTTCTGAGATGAACCTGGATGCCAGTTGACTACAT
The DNA here is from genome assembly GCA_013397275.1 of Burhinus bistriatus. Classification (NCBI taxonomy): domain Eukaryota; kingdom Metazoa; phylum Chordata; class Aves; order Charadriiformes; family Burhinidae; genus Burhinus; species Burhinus bistriatus. The sequence continues at coordinate 97,233 of VYXH01000695.1, read as the reverse complement.
TCTTTTGTGTAGAGTAGAAACATTCTGGACACCATTTCACTGAAATTAACACCTAAACTCAACACAGCAGGTATTTGAAAATACTGTACAAGTTGAGCAGATGAGGAACTGAAGAAAGAAATTACATGCAGTTAAAGCTGCAAAATGTACTTAGCCTGATTTCAGTGAGCTGAAGTACTTACAATTCTTGGAAGAGGGTCATGGGACTTTAACATGCATAAGAAGTTTGTTGTGTTCATCACAACATAATAGAACATGACTTTACCAGTTAATTCCAGCATAAGGCTGCTACTTATCAGAACAATTTCTGTTCTATTTTTTCTAATTTCTGCAGAATGGAAAACAAGTTTTCTGGAATACTAGATCTTAAGAAATATATCCCATTTTAAAACAAAAAAGTTACATTCAAATGTAATACAATCAGGAAAATAATGCACTTATTATTAGCGCTTGCTAATGTCATGAATCTTGCTATTGAAATGACATTTTGAACATGAATTATTGATCATAATGTAGAATTCCCATTTCAGAGGTCTTTGTCTTCTTGGTTTTCAGAGTTTGTGGAGAAAAAATGTTAAAGGGTGGAATAGTATTTTGTAAGATAGCTTTTCCTGGAACATGTCTTAATAGAGTTCAGATTCCTGAGCAAACTAGTCACAGTCTTTCTTGCTTAGCTGGTAGTAAGTGATAATAAACTTTGTAAAATTAAAATAAAAAGAAATACAAATTAAATGTGAACAGGACGGATTGCATCAAATATGTACTGCACTGTTCTGAGAATCTGAGTTCAAGCAAAGTTCAGTGGCTTACTGCTTCAGTGAAGAAAAACATGGGCATGGAATCAAGCTTGCATTAGCAGAAACCTATCAGAGGTATCTTCTGGCTTCTAAACTAATGTGATTTAATATATGTACCATACTAAAAACATGGGCAGTGGATATGAGTTCTACATCTTGCTGAGTGCATTCAACTCCTCCACAGTAATTTAAGACATATGAAGATAATTCTGAGAAGAAAGATTTTCAGGCCAGAATGTGTTCAAGAATGAAGGAAAACCAAAAAATCTTTCATGCATAGTATAAATAGTAGCTTCAGGTTCATATAGTTATAATCCACATTGTGTGCTAAGTTCAACTGACTATGTCTCTATATTAAGTATATTTTAGAAAAACTTTAGAGAAAACTCGAAGTAGTTCAGACTACTGTATCTAAATGTTGTTTTGGGGGTTGGGTTTTTTTTGGATCCTTTTGTTTGGAGATTACCATCTTCATCATACATCAAAAAAAGAGAGTCAGTTCTATTTAACAAGGAATAAATAAGTTTTATAAATTGGTTTTACCTTTCTTTTGAGAATTAACCTTCAATGTCTCAAGTTTCTAACTGTGCAAAGGCCTATTCTGGGCCTCAGAAATACCGAAGAACTACCTTCAAGTCTGTGACTGAGATACTATTGCAGATGTTTCAATGATAGGCTGCCATGTATTTGGTACCTACAATCATAGTTAGTTACTCTCTCCCCTTGTTTCCCATAAAATAAAAAAAAAAAAAAAAAAAAAAAAATCAAACCAAA
>VYXH01000695.1:85604-95657 GCA_013397275.1 Burhinus bistriatus | reverse complement strand
AAAAAAAAAAAAAAAAAAAAAAAAAAAAGACATTCAGCAGATTTTGAAAGTACCACAAAGCTTATTCTAATTTACACTTCTGTAACATTTAAAACAGGCTCTGCTTCATTTCATCACCAGTTATGACTGATGAATCCAAATTCCCTGCTGCAGCTTTAGGGGAAGGAATCAAAACCTTATCTGAATGGTGTAGAATTGCCGTTCACTAAACCAGGCAATCATCTTCTATGCTAATTAATGAACATTCCTCTAATCCAGGGCTGCCAGAGGGATTTTGTTTAGAGAAAAAGAAAAAAAAAATGTATTGCAGTCTCTTCACCCTCCCTTCTGGCTGCCAATTCCTCTTCTCAGACATGCTCAGCGGTCCCTGATTCACTTTCTCTTCATTGTTCCTTGAATATATTGATGATAGCTTTAAGTGAAGCCTTTGAGATGAAGGTTAGTCACAGTTTCTGTCCCTCTTCAATGTGTTAGAAAGCCAACTCACAAGATGAATTCAAGCAGATAAGAAGTAGGAGGAGGAAACTGAATAGAATCTGTTGGTGAAAGGAAATCAGTAACAGGGAATGGCAGTTGACTGAGATGAGAAAGAGATCAGGAACTCAAGGAACCTAGAAAGGAAAAGGGATTGTGGCCTGATACAATAAAGTAAGTGGGAGAACTCTGCTGAACTTTTATCATAACTCCTGGTAAAACCTCCAATGAGAAATATATTCCAGACAATATAAGAAAGGTTCAAATTTCCACATAATGTAGGCATAGTTATATAGCCATGAAAAATGATTCAATGCATTTTTCTTAAACCATTTTCTGTCTGTTGTATGCATGCTTATCCCATATGAACATATGCATGTATTTAACACTTGAGACCTATTGTTACTCTTTTTAGTGCAATTTTTCTTTGAAGGTGATACTTTGCAGTGTAATGTTCTAGTGTTCTATTCATGTAAGGTCAGATTGGATTCTGTCCAAATGACTAGAATGAATTAAATTCAGAAAGGAATTTTGACAAAAAAAAGAAGAAGAAGGTGAGAGAAAAATATAATGTTGACTTTTTTACCTGAAAGCTCATTTCAAATTTTTGTTTCAAAATTTTGATTTTGTTTCAGAATCAATCTAATTCTCAGAAAGATGAAAAAAAGTAAAATAGATTGTAAAAATAATTTTGTGTTCTCCTTTTTATTCTTTTTTAGTCTTTAAAAATAAAATGAAGAGCAAAATGTGCTATGAGCAGAGGAATAAATTAAATCTTATTTTCTAAGAATCTGTGTCTCCTCACATAATTCCCTGTTAAAATAACTTCATGAATCTACTTGACATTTTCTCTGCCTTCAACTATTCTACAGTAGTTTCTCTGATTCTTTCCATCACAGCTCCATTAAGCCTTCCAACAACACCCAAAGTTACCTTCTGCATCATCAAATCATCATCTGGGAAAGAGGTAAGGCATACTCTTGTTGCTTTTGATGATCCAGCATTCCAAGCAGAACTTCTAAACTCAAACGACTTTTTTTTCTCAAATAATAGAGTTGGCCTTACTTACCCATCTGAAAATTTTCATATATACTGAAAAGGAACAGAATATCCATGAGACTAGAACCTTTCCTGTACCTTTTGTTAAGGACTGAATAAAAGTTTCAAAAGTTATTGAGGGGGGGCTGATAGATGGAAAAACAGACTCTGGAATGAGCAAAAACATTTATTTAAGAAATCAACTTCAAATGTTCTCTTCCTCATAAATGGAATACTTTGCTAAAAAAATAAGAATCTCTGTATTTCTAATGAAAATTTTTTCTCTCCAAACTCATTGTGTTCCTGAAAGAAGAAAATGCAAGTACTTCAAAACTGCATTTGGAACAAAACTGTTTCAAGAGGAGATAGATGTTTGAACATTGCTTGAGATGAAACTTTTGCATTTAAGAAAAAAATATATAAAGTATAAATGAATATTTATTAATACATCTATGGGAAAAAAAATGTTTGCAAAAGCACTTACATCACTGTCATTTTTATTCACATTCTCTTTCCTCAGTGGAGAAAATCACTAAGAGTATATGAAAAAAAAAAATTGTGAGGGCCTTCAATTTAACCTGGGTTATTCTCCATTTTTTGTTGCAGGCTGGGTCAATATATTTATGCTTGAGAACTGTGTTCTACTGTTTGGGGACAGGTTATTCTTTTTGTGGTAAAACCATCTGGCCATCCATCATTATGTCAGCCCTTGGCTTTACTCAGCTGGTGACTATTTTCTTGCCTTGTTCAGGAGAGTGGGTTGACCTGTTCTAATATGGTTTCAAGGGAATCCATCAGCTGTTTTCTCTGTTGTATTATTAATGGGGTCTATAAGAATTTTTTACTGAAGAGCTGTCTTCACCTACTAAATAGCTAGACATTCATTGGTTTTGCTGGATACAAGAGTGACTTCTTACGTTCTGTGCTTAGCTGTAGTTCTATTATGCATTCATAATCTTTATTGTGACACTGGCTTAACAAAATGTGCTCATAATGGAGGATTCTGCTTACAAAGAGGAAGATTTTTTATTCTTTTTATTATTTTCATCTATTGAGATCAGCGTGAGACTTACTCATGACTTTACTCAAAACTAAAATAGACCATCTCTGTGTGCTAATTTACTGTTTTTAATTCCTTTAAGTTAAAATCACAGAAGTGATAAATTTGTTACAACTACAGAATTGCCTCATTATATGGTACTGTTATGGGGAAATATTATCAAAAATGCTTTCAGGAAATTCTACCTTTTCAAAATTATTATTTGAATAAGAATACTTCTACCTGCACATAACTTGGGCTGATTTGGTATTTTAGCACATCTATGCTGTCACCCTTCTGTATCTTTCTATCTACTCTCAGTTCATGGTACGAATGAAAAAAGATTAAGGCTTTGTAATTATAGCCCACCAGAAAGCCAACATTTTCAGCCTAGAGGGATGAAAGTTCCCTTTTGTTTTCATTCATATGGTATTTCCTACCTTGGAGTTTGGCTTCAAGCTCTCAACTTTAAACAAACTCAAATGTAGCATGTGAAATTCCGTGCAAATCATCAAGTTTTGTCTCTATAAAAATAAAAATATTAAGCCTGCTGTTTTTCTTTGGGGGAGAGGATTTATATTATTATGGCATAAAGCAGTCATGTTAACTTCATTGTTGATGCTGAAATGGAAATTTCTGCCTAAGTCGATCTCAAGCAAGGGAAGTAGATACAGGGTAGGAAATTAACTCTAGACAAAATCTTATGTCTGAATTTCACAAATGCTTTACATAATGCCTCACACCACATGACTAAATTTAAATACCTCAAACTTGGAAGGAATGTAATTTCAGCCCAGCCCAGCATTTTGTAATTCTAACTTATTTTAAAACTGTATTGTGCATCAGGTACTGATGAAAATGGATACTGAAACATTGTATATATTGCATGTTTTGGCTTTTCTTTTCCAAACACTTCCACACAGTTTTACTGGAAGTAAAATTGAAATTTTGCATATGAAGACGAGAGTAAATGAATTTTCCAGCAGTGAAAAAACTTTGAAGGATGGAAGAGAAAGTGTTCTGTCACTGAAAGTGGAGGAAAACATAGTGACCTGCATTATGTAATTATGTTGTGTGTGCATGGTATCTAGATCCTCAATGCATATCAAACTACTTGTTAACATGAGAACCTGAGCCTCTACTAGTTGCTCCTTTTCACTGTCATTTCACACTTGAATCTTTGATTGTATGTGTCTACTGATATAACTGACAATTATACCAACCAAAGGCTGCTGCAAAGTTATCCTTGCTTCTTGTTTTAACTGTGTCATACTTTGTTTTCTCTATCTATTTTGCCTGCTATTTTGCCACCAGACCAAACACAGACTATTTGTCTTTACTTTTCAAAACCCATAATGATCAGTTCTCAGCCTCTGTATCCTCTCCCATTCAGTATTAGGTTGTTTGCTTCTGTGTGTTTCTATTAGGATTCCGGAATCATTATGGAGTAAAGATTTTCATCCTATATTTTTGGACTTTTACTCTAGATGTGCCTTTATAGATGAGAGGATCTCATCAAAAGGCATTAAGCCACCTCACTGAGTCCCTCCAGAAAACTGCCCGGGAGTTGGTGTGCTAAGACAATGATCTGTCAGGATGACAAGCATTATTCATTTGTGCCATCTCTCGGTAATTACCTTAGTGGCACACTTTGGCAAGCAAACTTTATGCATCAAGAAGTGTTTTTTTCAATATTGTACAACAGCTAGTTCAATGGAACCTCTAAGTCCATATAGGGGCTACCATGATACAGATATATGAATGATAATAGCCACTTTAGAATCAATTAGTGATTATCCAGTCAATATTAAAGCTACTAAATCTGTGGCCACTAATTTGCAACCTTAAAGATGCTTAAGAGGCACTAGTTTGTCTTAGTAAATTTCAGCTTTAAGGTCTAACAGCCACCAATTTTTGTTATGAGCCAGTATGATTTTTTTTTTTTTTTTTTTATGGTTGCAGGACATAATGGCAAACATAAAATGTTTTTAAAGCATGACTCAAACATTTTGTTTTGTGTAATGTCAATAGCATCTTTAAAAACTATCTCATAAAGGAAAAAATTATCATTTGTTTTGTATCTTTCTCTAATGAGTGCCCTTGGGCAAATGCACATGAGACTTTTACTTAGTATTTCTGTTAAGTCAGTTTGCAGTGCTTATAACTACAGTTTGAAGCTTCTACACTATGACAGGAAACGTAACTCCAACTTTAACTTCAAAAACAAAATTAAGAGTTTTTACAGTCTGATTACATTCTGGAATCTGGTCTAAATTTCATTTACATGAACTGAGATATTTGAAAAATACTGAAAATCTCTCTGTCACTATCCACCATCCCATAAAGAAGAATCCTGGTAAACTCAGAACTCTGAAAAATCTCTGGGTTCATCAATTCCTGTGAATAATATTTCATTTCACAGCCATCAGCTTTGTGTAGCTTTGTTCACCTTTCCTATCCAACTGTAATATAAATGTTAGGCACTGCAACTGAGTCAAAGCATGGACTATTGATGCACAGGAATGAGACTGATTGTTTCTAGTTTTGAGTTTGTCACTAGGTTTGTATCTGCCTGCACAATTCACTTAACTTTTTGATATCTCTACTTGCCATTGTGAAAAAACAAAACAAACCAAAACAAATTATAAGGAATCTCACAGAAAATAACTGGAATTTAACAGATCTAACAGAAAGTAATTTTAAATCAAGGAAAAAATCTCAACTATCATGCCATGAAACTGTTCTCTCTTTCTCGCTTTCTTCCTTTAAAAGCTGTCATAGAATCATAGAATCATTTAGGTTGGAAAAGACCTTTAAGATCATCTAGTCCAACCATTGACCCTACTCTACCAGGTCTGCCACTAAACCGTGTCTCCAAGCACCACATCTACACGACTTTTAAACACACCTAGGGATGGTGACTCAACCACCTCCCTGGGCAGCCTGTTCCAATGCTTGATAACTCTTTCAGTGAAAATTTTTTTCCTAATGTCCAACCTAAACCTCCCCTGGTGCAACTTGAACCCATTTCTTCTTGTCCCATCGCTAGTTACTTGGGAGAAGAGACCAGCTCCCATCTGACTACAACCTCCTTTCAGGTAGCTGTACAGAGCAATAAGGTCTCCCCTCAACCTTCTCTTCTCCAGACTAAACAATCCTAATTCCTTCAGCCACTCCTTATAAGACATGTTCTCCAGACACCTCACCAGCTTTATTGCACCTCAATGTCCCTCCTATACTGTGGTGCCCAAAATGGAACACAGTACTCAAGCTGCAGCCTCACCAGCGCTGAGTACAGGGGCACAACCACATCCCTACTCCTGCTGGCCACACTAGTCTTGATACAGGCCAAGGTGCTGTTGGCTGCCTTGGCTACCTGGGCGCACTGCTGGCTCATGTTCAGCCGGCTGTACACCAGGTCCCCCAGATCCTTTTCTGCCAAGCAGCTTTCCAGCCACTCCTCCCCAAGCCTGTAGCATTGCCTGGGGTTGTTGTGACCCAAGTGCAGGACCCGGCACTTGGCCTTGTTAAACCTCATGCAGTTGGCTTCAGCCCATCAATCCAGTCTGTCCAGATCGCTCTGCAGAACCTTCCTACCCTCAATCATATCATGCATTCCTAGAAAATAAAATATTAATTCCAAAAGATGTTGTCAACTCTCAGTTCTGGAATACTTAATCACAAACTAAGGATAAGGATAATCTGGGGAACGGACCCTCTGAGGCAAAGGGGAGATTTGAGCCTGTCTCTCTCATGTCTTGAATGGACTTTTGGACAGAAAAAAAGGCTCATTCCTGCAGTTGGTACATGAATATTGCTTTTGCTTGTCCCTGTCTGTCTTTACGAGACTTTGAAAACATAATGTCTCAAAAATGCCAATACACTGTGTTGAGTAAATGTCAAAATAAACTGTTTTGACATTTCTGTAACATAAATATTTTGATACAGCCAAAAGTAAATGCAAATTCAATCCAAATTTATGAATAGCCTCACTGAAACTGATGATTTGCCAGAGGTAGGTTGCTCAGTTCCACTTGTGACTTTCAAGTTCTTAGCATCTTTTGTAAAATTTCTTATATGGACACTTTAATTATTGTTGTTAGTCTTATCATTAGTTAATGAGGTATTCATTTTAGCTCTAGACATTTAGACATAAAGATGTCCCTTTGTTAAACACCTCCAGAATTCACAGTCTGTGGAGTGTATAAGTCTTGTGGAGACATATTAATCACTGAAGAGTTTATACTGTTTACTTTTTTTTTTTCTAAAGTAATTTTGTAAGTGCATCTCACCAAGTTTTTTTTTAAAAATCTGTGTTTTCAGTTCTATTGTCTTTCATTTGAATCACACTAGTATGTATCTATACGAATAGGTATGTCTTTATGTATTATGCATAAGCCTAATGGAACTGTACACAATGCATAAGAACAAACACATTGAGTCCCATTCAGCCCTTCCTATAGAAAACTTGTCTTTGAACCATAATGTTAAAGTTTTGCTGATGTTTCTTTCACACTGGAATCAGACATCACTTTGTAGGGGATTTTTCGTAATGGCACCTCAGAGAAGCTTTGGGGCAATTCTGCAACATTTCCTCTGATGATGTTTCTGTAAGAGGCTGGAATGGATGCCAAAGGATTAATCACTTGTTGTTACATATTGTCTAAGAATCTACCACATCCTCAGTGTCATATATTGTGGATTAAGATTACATGAAGATCAGGTGCTCTATCCTTCAGAACCTGTGTACCTCGATAAGAAGAGAAAGCAAGTTAGCTGATGGTGCTAACCTTTATTTTAATAAAAAAAGAAGATGGTGGTGAGGGAAAGGTAGGTAAAATTCTCCTAACTGGCTTTAGTGTCTTTGAAAAACAAATAACTCAAATGTGGAAGCTTTAGTGGGATGAATGATGAACAACGGCACATGAAACAGTTGCATTACTATTTTATGTTGCTATCATCTTAATTCTCAGTACCATTCATCAGTTTCATTAACTGAGTATGTGAAAGAAATAGTAATAAAATGTGGGACAGCTCTGCAATTCAGTGTTGGAGCCCATAAAATGTTACAGTTCAGTATTCAAAAGTTAAGAAAGAATGACAATAGAATGTACAATATGAGAGCTTTCAGACTGAAAACTATAGACTAGCGATGGACATGTAAATTGCCCAGCCACTTAAGTAGAGAAATCAGATAGAAATAACCAATGTAACCCAGCAATATGCACTGAGAAAGTGTTCATTTTTCATTATTATGCCTCTATCAATATCACTAGATGTTTTTAGTTCTGTATATATACACAGTTCCTTTACAAAAGGGAATATATAAATACACACACACAAATGCTAAATCAGAATTCATACTTCAGAGAGTTGTTGTCTGCACTCCAGATCGTGCTGTGAACTTGGTGTCATAAATCATGGTAACCGTGTGGGTTTTCATTAAATGAAAAGGAGATTCATCCAGATAAAAGTATCAGCCTATGTGGAATCCCAGCAAAAATAGGTCTGTGGCCCGCATCGTTGGCCATCTAAAACAGATCCTGTTACTGTATTTGGTGATTTTGGATCAGTCTTAGATATTCATACATATGTTCAAGTGCAATAGTAGGAAACAAATGGCATATAGTACTTTAGGGGACACTGTGAGGTCAAATCAAACATCACACAAAGTTTTACAGAACTTGAAGCTGAATTATTTCAATCACTTTTATTTATCAACTCTAGTGGGGGAAAAAAGTAAATATGTCTCTAAAGCATATTGCAATTCAAATTAGGCAGTCTTGGGCCAGAACAACTCAATCTGAAGATCAAAATGTAGACAGCATAGAAGTGGTCAAACACACAGAGGGAAATATGCAGTAATGCTTTTAAAAGACAGAAAGACAGAAAAAAACATACAAGAATTTTTTTTTTTAAGCTTATTCCTTTTTGAACAAGCATTCAATTTTATTTAAACTGAGTTGCAAATTTTTTGTGGTTTGTTTTTCAAAAAAAATGATTTTGTAATTTTCACTTCTGTAAACGTTATTAGAATGTATGAATTAGTTAAGACAGATAACAAGGCAAAGAATCATAATAAAGTAANATAAAATAAAATAAAATAAAATAAAATAAAATAAAATAAAATAAAATAAAATAAAATAAAATAAAATAAAATAAAATCACCTGCCTTCCAAACAGTTTGCCCTAGACTAAAAAAGCTGTGGGTCTCTGGCTGATTACCACAAAATGCTATGTGCCTTTTGTCTGGCATAGGAAGTTTGATGGTATTTTAGTCTATCTGGTCTCTTGATTTTTGTCACCAACATTTTAGATTTTAGTGCTATGTTCATCTATTCTGTCATTTTGTTTTTAAGAGTATCTGGGAATGGCAGAGAAAATGACCATGGTGTTAACTTTGTTGACTTAGTGGTGAATGTCTACATAATTCATATTCCCAGTGTCATACAAACACACTGCATTTTTAAAAAACACAGCTCTGTTATACTTTCCATACCAATGAAAAAATGAGATTGTGTGATTTTTCCCTTCTCTGCAACGTTCCAAACAGAATGTCTAACTTTTAATATGAATTTCCCTCCTCATTTTACCACCATGGTAAATAGACCTCAGAATTGACTTTGCAGAGAGGTCAGTAGATGGGGATGTCCTCAATTTCTTTCTATACAAAGTGGGATCATCCTGTCATACGGTCTTTCTTTCTTAGCTGTTGAGCTTCTGGATTTCATGTAACCACCTGAGCTACTTAGGGAACTTTAATTTCCAGGACCTGGGCAGCCTGCCTACCTTTTCACACACTTAATAAAACCAGACAGAAAGAATTACAGATTTAAAAGGGAAAAGGGAGAAAAATGCTTATGGAAAAAGTAACAGAAGGTTGTTATTCTAAAGAGGGCTCACATTTGTTTCCAATATGAACCTTGAATATAGCATGGAAAATTGAAAAAGTATTTTTCTTTGAGGGCTGCACCAACACAAAAATGAATGGAAAGTGTGATTCAGGATTGCAGAGAATACCCAGCATACAACAATTTCAATATGAGTAATTTCTAAGCAATTACTTCTCTCTACTTGGTTTCATTTTATTGGGTTAAAAGAATTGCCTCAGCATTGTTTACCTCAATTTCTTTTTTTTTTTTTTTTTAATTATAGCGGTTTTCTTTATCCTAGTGTAAAAAGTAATGCCACTCCTATTTTATAAACTGCCTTGTTTTAAATGTTATCCAAAGAGCTGGGCTGATCAGTAGTGACAGGAGATAAATGGAGAATATGACTTCTTTAGCTCAGGAAGAAACAGAAATCTGTTAAATGAGCCTTCCAAATAATTTGGAATTGGCTTATTTTTATTTCTTTATTTTCACCCAGATTTGCATGACTAAGGCACAATAACATGCAGATTTAACTATACACCAGATGCAAAGTAGTAGCCAAACCCATCCCTGTCAAAAATTATGATCAAAGAATCATAGAATGGTTTAGGTTAGAAGAGACCTTAAAGA